>JAANBB010000101.1:0-106467 GCA_014621425.1 Cylindrodendrum hubeiense
ACTGCAATTTTAGCGCTGCGAGGGGAGTTAGGATGACTTGATCAGCCTCATTAATAAATACCAGCCTTTTGCACTACAACTTTAGCGCTTCCAGAGGAGTTGGTTTGCCACCCTCAGCCTGTTGCTTACTCACATCGATCCCGAATCCAATCAAAGGTTTCAACTTGGGGATCTTGTTCAGTTCAAATCGACCTTAAATTAAAAGTCGCCTTCACTCATTTTGGGTCTTAGCAGCGATGGTACTCAGAGTAGATTCACATGAATCTAGATGATGATGCATCTAATTGAGTTGAGGGGGGCAGGAAAGTCGAGGTATTTAGGAGTCGGGAGTCGTTCCCAACACTTCCTAGGAAAAGAAGCCTACCCGCTTGAGGACTTCCAGGAAGACTCTAATACAATTCAAAACGCCTTGTCTATTTCTATCTCACTCACTGAGTGATAAAGTGTTGCAGTATCTTTAGGATAGCCTCTGTCCCGAAGAATGAAAAAAGAATTCTACATGAAAAAGAATAGGGCTGTTTGAATGACAACCAAATTATTTCTTGCTGTCAGAGTCCACCACTATGTGTGAGCTTCCAACAATTCCATTCCCATCACTGCTGTTTACTTCACTGTCTGCCTGAGGTTTATTTCTTCAAGAGAATTAGCGCGGACTCTAGCTGCTTTGAGCTGTAAACTCACTTCCGTCGGCTTTCGTGCCATGCAAGCAGATAGGTCAAGATAATGACCAAGACAGCGCAGCCGAAACAGAAAGGATTTTCTTCTGGAAAATTAGGAGACTCAACCGTTCGGAAAACACCGAGAGATATGGAGGCCCTTGATTTTGCTACTAAACAGCTCAAAGCAGCTTTGAATGACTCAGCTCATGTTAAACTATTCCTGAGAACACCCAGTGAGAACGACAATCTCGTCTTTGGCGTCATGGTTGAAGATCAAAACACAGGGTCTCGTGCAGAGGGCACGGATGGTACAGAGACGGGATTCTATCTCTTTGGCGATCAGCATCTGGATCGGTCGCCGACGGGGAGCGCGGTAGCTGCTCGGAATACCATCAAGTATTTCAAGGGTGAGCTTGAAATTGGACGGTCATGGACATACCACTCAATCTTGACAAGGAAGCATGGTGGAGAACACGGATTCATTGGAAAGACTGTGCGCCAAGTGGACGTTTCCTGCAGGGATGGCTCTACTATGAAGGGAGTTGAGGTTCAAGTAAGTGGCCATGCTTACTACACAGGGACAAGCACTTGTATTGTGGAGAAAGAGGATCGAATCGGAAAAGATGGGTTTCTTCTCAATCATTAGACTACTCCAGGTATTCAAGAACGACACATCATTAGCCATCCTTGAATCCACTCGCCAACCGCTAGAATTGTGGAGCTCCATGAACATAAAAGCCCGCAAAAACCAATATAAACGGCCCTTCAACGACAAGTTCATTGAAACGTACGTGGCAGGCAACGGCATTTATGGAGACTAGTGCCATGGCGTGATGGAACCGATACCTCAAGGAGGATTAGCTTCGGCCAAATCCAGGGGAATGACGTTCCCTGTCGAAAGCTCTGTAAATCCTAACACCAAAGTTTGCCGTTACTCCGTGGAAGATCGTAACTTTGAAAGAAATGGACCCTTATTACATATGATGTCCACTATTTAACCTGGCAATACTACTCCATTTACCTAATACATGAGGACCCAGGACAATGCAAAATTCCTTTTGCGATGGCGTGCTTGGTGCTTTGACCAACACTGCTGATTTATATCGCCAAATACTGCAGGTCGATCCTGAAGTTATAGAAGCACTCAGAATCTGACCAGTCTGCGTGGCTTGGTTAATACATCGCCAACAATTGAAAGTACGATTTTCTACTGAAACATGGAGCAAGAGGTGAAACAAAAGAGCGAGGGCGAGCAGGTGGCAATCGACCGTCGCAAAGCTCGGCGGGTGGTCCTCAAAACCGATGCTGTCGTTCTACCGCTTTTGACCATTGCCATGACGCTAGGCTTTCTGGATAAGGTACTTTATGCATCTGTTGCTGGCATGAAGAGTCTCTGGCTAACCACCAGAAATAGAATGCCTTGTCATTCGCTGCGGTATGGGGTCTAAAAGATGATACTCACCTCGTGGGCCAGGAATACAGCTGGCTGGGCAGCATATTCTACTTCGGATACCTCTTCGCCGAGTTCCCTAACCTCTGGCTAATGACACGAGTACCGCTCGGAAAATACATCGGAGGCTGTCTCACCGCATGGGGAGTTGCTCTATGTCTCATTTCCACCTGTCACAACTTTCGCGGTATCGCGACCATCCGATTCTTCCTGGGCGTCTTCGAAGCAAGCTTACTCCCGTGCATGATGCTCTTCAACTCGATGTGGTACCGGCGCGACGAGCAGCCGCTGAGGACTGCGTTCTGGTGCAACACCTTTGCTGGTGTGTTTGGTGGCATTTTGTCGTATGCAATTGGCAAAATCGACGGCTCTTTGTCAACCTGGAAGGTTTGTCCATGTTTGTCTTCAACTGCTTGTTTCATAAGCTAATCTTCAAAATTAGTACATCTTTATCATTTACGGGGCCGTTACCGTATTAATGGGCATTGTGACCTTGCTTCTACTGCCCGATAGCCCGGCAAATGCATGGTTTCTGAATTCCGAGGAGAAGGAACTCGCAGTCCTCCGTCTTGCAGACAACCAAACAGGCGTGAATCAAAGCAAAGTGAGTTGCAAAGCCGTCGCTGTCTAAATTTACTAATTTTGAGCCTACAGAAAATGAACGTTGCACACATTAAAGAAGCCCTTCTCGACCCCAAGTGGCTCATCTCCTCTCTTGGCGTCTTCGCCTATGCCATCACCAACGCTAGTATCACCAACTTCAACCCCCTTATCATCGCTGGATACGGCTTCTCTCAGAGCAGGACTGCCTTGATGGCAACGCCTCAAGCCGCCATTGCAATGGTCGCTCAGGCGAGCTTTTCGGCAGTCACTCTGTTTGTCCCTAACCTAAGATGCTTCTTTTGGGTGCTTTCCTCGTGCATTGCATTGGCCGGCGCGATTATGGTTCACGTTCTGGACGCAACAGTGCAACGGAATGCTAGCTTGGCGGGCGTATATTTTATGGGATTCTACAATCCCCCATTTATCATGGCGGTGAGCCTGCAGACGTCGAACAATTCGGGAACGACCAAGAAGAGCTTCGTGTCTGCGTCCATCGCCATCTTTTACGGTTTGTCTACCTACAACATCTGGCTCGAGGCTTATGCTAACCACGAACAGCCCTCGGTAACATCGTTGGTCCGCAATTCTTTCGCGAGGCGCAGGCTCCCCGGTACCAACTTGGCATCGGGGCTCTGTTGTGCTCGTTTGCTGTGATGGCCGCCTGTGGTATTGCGTACGCCCTGGTCTGTATTTTTGAGAACAAGAAGAGGGATGAGAAGTTCGGCAAACCCAAGAACGTGATTGAGACTGGATTGGCTGTTGAGCACGAGGACCTGACGGATATTCAGAACGCCAACTTCCGATACACGTTATAGATGATATCCTTATACTTTAAAATACTACAGCTTGAAAGTTGTCGTCAGAGCCCTTCGAGCTCTCAGCTTATTTTAGTCGTGTTGTGATGCTTGCATAGAAAAGCTTATTCGCGTGATAGAGACATACCACTTGGTGATAATGAGGCTCTCATTGGTGTAGTTATCTCTAGCTTGATGAGTCTAGCGACTTGCGGTATCATCTATGGGCATATCAAGTTGGACGATATCTTGGTAGTCAATAGTGAATGAGGATTGAGAAGCTAACGAACAAGACATTATGGGGTTTCAGGTTATGTGTCATATATCTTTACATTGCCCATCATTCTTGCTTAGCCGTCTCAGATAGTGCTCTGCGCCTTGTTGTATAACCTTCCCTCAAACTTTCCATCATCTGAATATTATCCTCAGCCAACGTTTTTGCTTGGTCTGCACCATCAGGCAGCTGAGAAATCCACACTCGGGTGTCTTCTACTTCTTGCCGCGCAGACTCTTCATCCTGAGCTAGCTCCTCAATCTGCTGCGTGACATTCTGCCTGTCCACGTTCTCAAACCCAGTGGTAAGTTTGAATGTCTTTCCGGGACAGAGACGGTCGGCGTCCAGCTGAGACGCTTCGTACGCCTTCTGATAGATCGAGGCTTGCTGCTCAGCGTGTCGAAGTCTGAGTTGTACCGCTCTGCCACCGTCCTGCTCAGATTGCTGGGTATCCCTAGTCTCTTGCCGTACTCTCTCCAGGTTGTCCTGCTGCCACGAATTCTCACCCCTAAGCTGTTCCAGCTCCCACAAGGGCAAGTCTTCAGGCCTCTGGGCCTGTCCATTAGGACAAAGCCGAGCAGCAGTTTTCTCTGTCTCGAGGCGTTGCCTCGCTGCCCGTTCGTTGCCTCTCTCGACCTGCCACAGTTCCCAACGCGCAAGCCACTCTTCATCAACAGTTTTGGCCGCCGCCAGTCTATCTTGGAGCTGCCGATTGAATAAGCCGTCGTCGTGTTGTAGCCAACCCTCGAGCTCTGCCACCTTGCGAAGTGGTTCCTCCGCAGCCCACTCGGCTGAGCGGGCAGCGTTCGCCCGTACCAGGTCCACCAGGAAAGCATCACCGTCAAAGTCATCCCCAGGCCAGCCGTGTTTGCGGTATAGAGGTTTGGTAGTCTCTTTTTCCCACTGAGAACCGGAATTCTCGCCGCCTCCGGGCGTTTCTGTAAGATCGTGGTACCATCGTATGATGTCACGCAAGACTTCGCCGGCCGGCCGACTGTCCGCTTCGTCGTAAATTCCTTCGCTGTCTTCCATGTCTTCATCACTGTCTTTTGCGTCTTCATCACTTCCTTCTGTACCTTCCTCTCTGCTGTCCGCCCCTTGGTTACTCTCCTCTTTGTCTTCATCACTGTCCTCTACGTCTTCCTCACTCCTTTCTGTTCCTTGCTCACTCTCGCCTTCCTCCGTCTCCCAGTCGCTTCCTTCTTCCTCGCTGTCTTCTTTTGAGATGTAATTAGTAAGTAGGCCTCGAAGTCCGTGGTCGTATGAGCCCCCAGATTCTTGATCAAGTATCCAAATGCAGTGTTTCTTAGCACTGTAAATAATCACGCATTTGTGATTTCCCAACATGGACAGAGGCGTCATCCACGGTCGCATGGCATCTTCTTCCGAATCAGCGTAGAACGGATCACGGCTTTGTTCCACGTCGGCAGCTGTGCGAAAGTCGGCAAATCCACCGCCCTGGAAGAAATCGAGCCCTTCTGTGCCAGTATTATCAACGTAAGGGAGGATGCTATAGAGGTAGATCATGGAGTCGTCCAAGCCGTGGGAGCGATACATGGGAACGAAGGCGTCAATATTGTGAGGACCTGGTAGAATCCAAGCAGGGTCAAGATATTGCATTCGAGCGAGGGTTTTATATATCTCCAGCATGAGCTCGGCGACTTCGTGTAGCTGGGCTTTTTGAGTGGGAGTGATGTTTTCCATGATTGATCGGAGAGGCGGTGCTTTTACCAGCGACATGAATGAAGGCAAGACGTATTAAAAGAGGACCGTCGTATAAAGATAATTGAATAAATTAAGGCATAGATGAAGTTTTCTCTCTCGTACGATCCGCTAGTTGTTGAGTATTGATGCCTGAGGCGCAATTAGGCTACAACCAAGCCATAGACCAACCAGAGAGTCAACTATCACGATCGTCTCTATTTAGAGTTACAAAAACAGCGGTGAGTATGTGATGGCGCTCTGATATAACCGCCGTAATAATATTACTAGGAGCTTGGAGCCCTCTGCCCTCCAGAGCTGAGAGGCTGTCTCATGGCTAAGAGAGCCAAGATAGACAAGAAGTGCTGTGTTGAATCGACAACAATGTGACTTAGAAGACACAGCGGCAAACCGTCGATGTGTAGAATCTTATCAAATAAAAGGTGTCTAATCTAGCCCACCGAGAGCTAGCACTAAGGTTTGATAACAATTCAAAGAAAGGAGGTCTAGGGTAAGGATGCCGAAACTCGGAACCTACGAAGATACCCCTACACAGACATTGTAATTCAACCACAAGACGCAATCCGCCTTAGGGTTCTATTTGGCATATTCAGCCTCGGTTATCTTGTACTTTGACAATCGACCAGCAGCTATCAGCCTTGGTAACTTCATGCCACTTCTTGCACTTGCAGAGGGCACCGGGTTGGGTAGGAGTAGGATGAGAGCTGGTGCAGCTAGTCGCAGCTGCTAACTTTGTTAAAGTTGATGTTGCCAGTATTGTTGCCACAGCCATCGCTGTAACCGCTGGATTTTCCTCCGTACCTCCAAGTCCAATAGTGTCAGCCAAAGCTACGTCTTGCAGGCCCGGAAACTGTCCACTTCCCGACGCAATAAGAGTATCCAGCCCAAAGACCGGAACAGTCGTCCTCTACCGCAGGGTTCCATGTCAGAAACGTCGCCTTTTTTAAGTTGCTGTACTTGTCCACAATCGTGTCGCATGCATCCCCCTTGGTAGCGACATGCCACCTAGTGCAGTCTTTGGAAATACCAGATTGCGTCTCGCTCGGTGCTATCGGGCTCGTTGGAGTAGATGTGGTTGTTGTAGTCGACGTGTTTGCTAGTTCATGTCCAGGAATAGACACACAATACCAGTACTTGGCCCAGAGCCCGCTGCAGTCATCACCCACGGCGGGGTTCCACTTGACAAACTCCTTCGTTGTCAGTCCGTACTCGTCGACGATGGTATCGCAGAGCTCGCCCTTCTTGGCAAAGTGCCACTCGTCGCAGTTGCTAACCGTGCCGTTCAACCTCGGAGAATACGTTGGCGACGGTGTTGCAGTCGGGGTCATGGAGGTTGCCGAAGAGACAGGAGTTCCGCTGTTGACCTCTACGCAGTATGAGAAGCCGACTTCAATGCCGCTGCAGTCTTCTTTGACGGATGTGTTCTGCAAGGAAGGCAATTCGGTCAGTGAGCTATACAAGATTCCAGAGAAGGCAATGTATCCAGTGGACGAAATCCTCGTGGGTGATAGCCCACCATGATTCCACATAGTCACAGTCCTGCTTACTGAAACCAATTGCGTAATAGTACGTGCAAGATTTCGTTGTGTCGTTAGGCACCAAGGGCTTGGTGTCTCCCCGTGTTTGTTCCAGCGTGTAAGAGTCACGGTGCAACGTCAAGGCACTGGTAGCGACGGAAAAGAAAGATACAAGACCTCGCAACATGTTCAATGAGTGTACTTAGTTGGAAAGTCAGGAACGAATGATTGTGGATGCTGTTTAGGAACCGTGAGCAAAGGCTAGGTGAGCGTATATGTAACTACGTGAACTGCTCACCTAATATCCGGGCGAGGACATAGACAATCAATACGCAGCCTAGGTGACCCATACCCGCTTTCAAGTCATCATCGTCCGATAAATCATGTCGTAAATCCTGAGGGATTTCTCATATCGGCCCAATAGACGTAAGAGGGCTGTGGAGGTGTAAAAAGACTTCCTCGGTTACGTGACACCATGCCTAATTGCTAAAGTGAAACAAACTTCAACCAAACAAAGAGTCTATCAAGTTGTGCGTGCTTTGCATCTGCTGATCAGTTTCGCGGAATTGGAGACGTGGGGTCGGGGACTTGACGGGGCGGGTGAGTAAACAGTGTTCCTCTGGCGTTTAATGCGACATCCCAGCACGAGACGAGGAGCATTACGGAGAGGCTGTGGAGAGGCTGGATGCTCTGCACAAAATCGGTGTGGATGGGGTTCAGTTGAACTTTTATGACTTTGCAAAGGATTTGGAGTATTTCGGACACAAGATTTTGCCATTGCTCAAGGAAGCTGGGCTGCGAATTTGATGGTAGCAGGCAGACCAACAGAGGTGGAAAGGTAACTAAACACCTGTTAGCATACCGAGAGTACAGTAGCCGGCAGGCTGGCGTTTTGCTGTAAGGGCGCAGGACAGAAATATTCCAGAAATTGACTCCTTCCTTGGTATACGATGAACGAAGTTTTTTGTCATGGTCTTGGCGATTAGCGATGGCTTGATGTCTGGACAGAATGCCTCAACGTAGGTGCCGTCATTTAAATGTCACCGGAAAGATCTGTAGCCCATGGCACTTGCATGCGAGATATGAGTTTTGGCGTATTCTGGAATAGTAACCATGGTTGTCGTGAATTCAACGGAAAAGCAAATGATTTCTGGGGAAAAAAACTCACTACCGCTCACAGGTGCAGTGGGTAAGAAGGCAGGCCATGAAAATTACAAAGGAGTATGCGGCGCACGTAATTTAGTACATGTACTGTGTGTACATGCACATCAAGCTGGTAGTAGAAGGACAACTGGAACCAAACCTGGTAGCCTACAGCGATTTCCTAGTCTCCCCTGTTGAAGGTCAGACCACATTGGGCTCCGGCTAAATAGAGCTCAGGGCCTCTCTAAATCACGGCTGATGTGACCAGATATCGCCTATGACATCATGCGGTTGGTCCCGCTTTCTTCTGATATATGAGGCGGATCCCCTGGCTGCCGAATGTCTCTGAAACACTGGACAGGCCTAAAACTTGGCACGTAGCGTTTGTCAACGCGACGCGTGAGGGAGTGTCGGCTAGATGACTAGGTTCTGCTTATCTGAAGCACATGCTTATATACGCTGCATTGGGAGCTTCGGCATACCAAAACGAGCTTAGCGGATGCTATAAAAAGGAATACTACGCTAAATCATCTAGGGCATAAGAGTGTGTATTTTTGCCTATCTAAATTACTCATTTAAACCCGTGTCCTAGCTTATCTGAGAACACCTGTTATTCTATTAAGGCCTTGCGTTAGGTAAGCTGACAGCCTCCTGAATGTCTTTCTCCGAGGACCAGTCGGAGGTAGGTACACAACTACACTCGGTTTCATCATCTCATCTCGCTTTGTCACCACCTGCCTACCTGTATGCGCTCTCGCAATCGAGAAGGCAGTATGCTCTCCAGCATCTGGGGCGACTCTGCGCGGGCGCACGGCGGACAGACAGAGCTGCTTCCTCAATCGGAAGACCGCGGCGACCGTGGCGACCGTGTGGGCGTGGATGACAAGGCCGCGGCCTCAGCGTCAAGGAGCAGAGATAAGATCAGATGCCTTGACGGGCTTCGAGGCATCGCGTGCCTCCTCGTCTTCAATTACCATTTCCTCTGGCCATGGACGCCATCCATTATGCTGGGCTATGGCGCATTGCCTCCCCGAGCCCCCGAGCCCTACGAGGCGTGGTCCTCGTTGCCAATCATCTGCCTCTTGAACCGTGGTCGCCCTATGGTCGCCATCTTCTTTGCCATCTCAGGCTATGTCCTCTGTCGCCATATTCTGCGGGCGATACACGAGCGGCGTCTGGAGGCCGTCTACAAGAGCCTTGCCTCTGCTGTCTTTAGACGAGTCTTCCGCCTCTACATTCCTCCCACCATCAGCATGTTTCTGGTGGCAATGCTCGCGCAGATGGGTGTCTTTCGGTCCGAATTTTCCATTTACAAAGGCCCTGATTCGGTTTACATCAATGGAACCGTGACAATCGCTCAAATGGGCGTCGCCTGCGTCAACGGCAGCTTTCCTGTTACTGGCGCCCCAGCCATCGCCAATTCTTTGGGCTTGCAGAGCTCGACATACTTGAATACCACCGGCTGGCCCGATATCCTCTGCCTGAATAGTACATCGTTTTCGATTGGCCCCTCGGCGCTGTACCAGGTAGAGGCCGAATACGATGCACTGTATGCACTGTATAAAATTGAGAACAAAACATCAAACAGCACGAAACCACTGAAAAAGAAGAAGCTTACGCCTCATGCCTATCTGAAGGATGAGGATGATTTGGCAGAACATGAGCTCCCATACGGTTTCATGCAGCGTGTAAACGCTACCCAGGACTCAAAGGGCTCAAAGGGCTCAAAGGGCTCAAAGAGTTTGACGGGTTCGACGGGATTCAATATCACAAACACCACTGACCCGGTGTGGATCCAATTCGGTGGATCGTGGGAAGAGCATCCCTTTATCCACGACAACATGACGTACGCTCTCAAAAACTTCACGAGATCCTATGCGGAATGGGCCAACCCATACAACTTCGGCCACTACCACCCCCGGTACGACCCGCATATGTTTACCATCCCGATGGAACTTCGCGGCTCCATGGTCATGTACCTGTTCCTGCTGGGGACAGCAGCCTTGAAGGCGAAGTGGCGACTACGCTTTGCCGGCCTTTTCGCCGCCTACAGCTTGGTGTTGGGACGATGGGACATGGCCACGTTTCTAGGAGGCATGTTGCTTTCAGAGACGGATATTCGGCGCTCATCTGACCCTGGCCAATTGCCTCCGGCTGCGGGAGGTGGCATAAAGGATCGTCAGGCCGCCTTTCAACCATCATCGAGTGGATCAAGGGTCAAGCGCTGGCTCGTCATCCTCGTGGCCCTCTATTTCCTCTCTTACCCCGACGCCGGTGCCGAGTACACGCCAGGATTCGTGATTCTCTCCTATTTCGTCCCCAAGTACTACATTCCTCTGTCAGGCTGGATGTTCTATCAGTCCATGGGTGCGCTCATGTTACTCCCCTGTGTTCTACGCAGCCCTTTTCTTCGGGGCCATCTGGAGGGACCGGTGGCGCAGTACCTAGGAAAGATCAGCTTCTCTTTGTACATTGTCCATGGGCCTATTTTGCACAGTCTGGGCTTTTGGATCATGCCGAGACTCTTCGAACGCGTCGGACAGCCTGGGGGTTTCCTCATTGGCTATATCGTCTTGTTGAGTATAACTCTGTATCTCGCAGACTTGTGGTACAGGAAGATTGACGTGTGGAGTACAACAGTCGGAAGGAGGGTAGAGAGGCTACTGCTTGACGACTAAATGTATTTAAAGTGACCTTTGGGAGCTATCCGGGTATTTAAAACACAGCAGCAGGTGATAGGATAAACACCTACACGATTCCTACATAGCCGAGTCAATCCTTGGACTTCTCGGTAACCAGTAAATATCAGTACATGACCTTGTTCAACTAGCCACACTGCCTTTCTCTATGGGTCCATTGCGTTCTTATTTTGGTACTCATTGCCGATCAGTAGCCAATTATCTGCTGCTCAGTACGACAAGCTGAACAAACACCCTTGCCTCCAATACTCTGTAATGACCGTATTGATCCCAATAATGTTTCTTATCTCTGGTTTAGCTATAACGTGCGTTTCATGGAATCGGATCACTACTAAGGTGGTTGTTAGACCAGCCTGAGTTGATGAACCTCGCCACAATATCGCGATTGTGTTAGCCTATTTATCAAGCAATGCAGTCCCCAGAAAGTTGAATCAAATTAATAAGCTAATAGTAGTAAAGGAGACTGGACATGTCCAATTCCCGACCTAGGTGGCCTTTGCAAGGTCTCGAAGCTCTTTCTTCGGCCACATGACATTGTCATGCGTGGCAGGCAGTTCGCGATCCCACGCCCACTTGTCTTGCAGGGACTTGTCGAGCGTCTGCTCCAGCATCTGGACCACATACTTGCCAAGAATAGGGAAGAACTTCCAGCCATGGAAAGATCCACATGTCGCTATATAAAGATTCTTGCTGGCGGGATGTGGCGAGATGATGAAATCCTCGCTCGGGGTGAGAGCCTCCCTAGAGAAAATGGTATATTAGCGCCGTGAGCTTAGAGAGCAAAGCAATACTTACCAGCAAATCCGGAACTGATCCATTGGGAAGTCTTTCCCTTGCTCGCCAAAAATACAAGGGTTTGCAAATCTGACATCATCTTGCAGCGCTTTGGGGACATCCCACTGAGCATAGTCTGCTTGTTGGGGAGGCATGGAGAATTCCAGGCCTGACGAGTGCGTCTGCGTGTTTTTGAATATCCACTGGCCCCAGAACTTGACCATTTTGTCCTGCGGATGTGGTACGGCTCCATTGCTTGCGCCTATGTCCTGTTAGTCTTAAGCAGATTAGTTGACTGGGGCACTAGCACGAACCTCGTTCTGGTGGAACTTCCTGGATGCAGACCGGACCATTGTAGAATTTGGGCGAAACATTGTCACCCAGACGTGAAGTGGCTTCCGTGACAGCTGCAGCGATAATCCGACCTCCAGCATGAAGCTCAGTGCGCTTTGGGTCACTCTCTACCAAGAGCTTTGGAGTGAACGCTCCCGTGGAGAGAATAATCCGCGAAGCTCCAATACTCTGCCCAGTGCTTGTCTTGACGCCGGTACAATTTCCGTCGGTGTCGAATTCCAGGGTCTGTACCTCCGCTGCGACGTATTTGACACCCAGTTTAATCGCTTCTTCGAGCACCCTTTGCAGGACGTCCTTTGCTGCGGCCCAGCCGCTCGACTTGTTGATGAGAACTTCTTTGATATTGGTGTAGTCGGCGGTGTCGAATATTCCGTCATACTGCTTTCGAGCTTCATCGACACTAAGTGAGTACAAGTCTGCTTTGACACCCAGCTTTTTGAAGTTGTCAAGGACCTGTTGGGCGAAGCCAGTGGCCGAGATCCAATAGATGCCGCTCTCGTGGTAGAAGGGGCTCCAGAGAGGGTCATTCGACCAAATCTCACGGGCTTCTAGGCCCATTGATGTGTACACAATATCGTTGTAGTCCGACCGAACGACCTTGTTCCAGTCCCACGACGCTGCCACCTTGGTTGGGGCGTCGAAGGCATTCCGGTCGACAAGGGTAACGCTGGCGTTGGGGTATTTCCGGATCAAATGCAGGGCTGTCGAGGCGCCGAAGACGCCGGCCCCGACAATGACGTATGAGTCTGGGGTTTCGGCTGCCATGTTCATCAAGTGCAGCGGCGGATTGGGCCTTGGGGGCTAGATTGCAGTATGACTGTGTGTGCTCGGAAATGTAGAAACGAGTAGTCTGGGGCTTGCGAGAGGGAATGAGGCTGAGGGAATGAGCACAATGGCTTGTCGCGCGGCGTCCTTTATCACTCTCCTCGAGGTGACACCGTCGGGGATCGGAGTCTCCTCTCTTCTCTCTCCTCGTTCCTCTCCCTCATTCGGAAAGGCCGCAATGATGCAGGAGGGCGGGGTTGGGCTGTGCCAATCAACGTACATTAGTGCCAAATGGTGGGTGTGGCTCCCGGCAAGGCTGACCGTCCTTACCTTAACCCAAATAGGAATCAGAAAGAGGAAACTCGAAGCTGTCACCAAGGTAGCAACATGGTTTGTGGCAGGGCCAAGATAATGAAGAGGAAGGAGGCAGCAACAAAGCAGCACATGCGTCATAGTTCCCGTCTATAAAGCCATCGGAGTTCCCGGGAGTTTAGTGCATGTCAATACGTCTCCTCGGGATCTCCGAATTTCGTCAAGGATATCACTACTACGATCATAACTCTATCAATCCGGTATCTTTAATTCGCCTTATCAAACATTCCGGTTCTTGAAATACCAGCCATGTCGAGACCAGGACAACCACCAGCACGTGCCGCCTCTGAGCCAGTGCCACACCGTTTTGCAAGCTCACCGGGGCAATCCTGTGCAGTAGTTGGCTCCGCCTCATCGTTAGCTGGCGGTGATGGCTGCCATATAGCCCGGGCTGGGAACGATATATTGCCTTACAAAACACACACTTCGACATGTCAAATACACGATTCGCCTTATGCCCCATATAATCCACCACAAAGGTCGACGCAGAACCTACCCTTGGATGGTCGAACTTCAAACGAGATACCGCTGGCATTTGGGCAACTCTCAGGTCATAAGGAGTGCTACGTTCGGCCATGCAGGATCCAACAACAGATCGATATAGATCTTGCAGGGATTGGGACAGGCGTCTGCCAGGACGGTGGCAGCCAGTAAGTCAATACCTTGATGAAGTCGCGTTACTTGCGACTAATTATGTTAGACAAACAGGTTATATACAGCACTCGGACTTGAGAAGGATGGACCAGAATTTACAACAAGCTTTGATGGAACTGTCGACGGCAAATCGCAAAATCTCTGCGGCACTGAGCATGCTTGAAGATCTACAGCTCAAGTCTCAATTGTAACTGAACAATTTTCTGTGATTGTATATCTGCATTTCCGAGCGATGGAATGCGTGCATGAAGAACGGCGTTATGGAACATAGAGTGACACGTGTGGATAAGGGTAACGAACATTGTGTGGGAGAACAGTGGTATGGGCGTACCTCTTGGAGGATTATGTAGCAACAGCACAGCTAAGATTGACTTCAGTATATATATCAATTTATACTTTAAAACTCCACATTGGTCCACACGCGATCGGTTTCGTGTTTGACTAGCCGCTTATGTCGCTCCAACTGATCCGGGCGCGAGAACCCCTTGCGATTTGGACATCCCGGTAAATCGCATTTGTATACCCTCTCATGGCGTTCTAGATGCGTTCTGTGGGCAAATGTCAGTAAAAGGCTGGAAACGGCAGAGAAATCCATACCTGAAATCACTGTTTCTTTTAAATACTCGAAGCTTTCCATCCTGCACTCCCCCTCTTTTACATGCCATCCCGTGTGGACAGGTGTAATGGCTAGAGCCCCTGGCTCTTAACTTTTCAATACTCGGGGTCGATTCTTGTGTCATTGGTTGCTCTGCGGCGGCATCGCTTGGGTTCGAGTCCCCTGTCACACTGGATTCGGTGGGCGCCTCTGCACTGGAGCCCGAACCCTGCGTCATGGTATCGGCCCATAAATCAGCGTGTTGCGATTTAGGGCCAGAGTGAGTATAAGAAGAAGATGGGCGACCCAATGAAGGTGATGGCTGTGCGAAAACTGGATCGGGAATGATTGGTGGCTGGGGAAGCGCGCGAGGCGGTTGTGGGCTCGCGACCCAGATATCCTGGCAATCTTTGGAGAGGCCTGTAATACGGTCTGCAATTGACCTGAATGAACAAATCCACTTAGCAATATGGGGTGACAGGTGGGGCACGGAACGAACCTCAAGGTCTCGTGCTTAGTGTCGAGATAGTCGGTGATAGATCCGTCGTCCAAGTTAACCAGCAAGTCGAGATTGCTGGTGGCATAGTCGTGGACGAAATGGCCGTGGACCAAGTCGTCGGTGAAGGACGATAGCATATGTAGTATGGTAAGTATGTACTCGCCGAGGTCCTTCAAGGGGCATAACCCGATGGGCCCGGGTCGTATCACCATCTCGGTGGCGATGAGAGGAAGCGTTGTTCGTAAGCGTTGGTCGAGCCACTCGACGCCAGGGCCGGGGCCGGAACCGGTCGCAGCGCTCGAGTGGCCCGAATTGAGTGCAGCATTGAAGAAGCGGGCTGCATCTTCATGATTCAGAGACGCCATGGCTGCAAGGATGTCCGTGTGGTCAATAGAGCCAACGGCACAAGTCTCCTCTATTCTCCTTTGGTTGCCACTTGTGGAGACGGACCACGACAGATTGCCCTCACCTCAGCGCCCAGGGTTACGACTCTTCTCTCTCCTCTTTTCTCTTTTTTCTTGGCGCTTATCACCGAGTGAGGCTGGCCGTCTGACATGCATGTCCGGCCAGTTGGGCTCTGATTGGGCATATCCTTGCAGCGGCTCTTCATGACCCCGCTCCAAGGACATCTGACGCAGGCCAGCCGATTCGATATATCTCAGACAAGCTGGGTGGATGTTTTAACGCTGGGATTGCTCAAATGCACAAGGGCACTGACTCTTTCGGTCTCGTCATCTCCTCATTCATCGTTTTGTGCCGCCATCGTAGTATCCACTATCACGCACATCGCCATCTCCCCATCCGCCCATGATGGATCTAGTGGACGGGCGAAACAAACGGCGCCGGGAGCAGCCGAGCGACTCAGACAGCGTCGCCACTTGGAGAAGCCCAAGCGATCGGGATCATGTTAGCTTGGACTCTAGCCCCAGCAGTCTGCTCATGCACAGCCATGTTGGAGATGTAGGGGACGTTTTTGATCAGCTCGATGATGACTTCTTCATGCGTCTCAGCCAACCGTTCGATCTCGGCAGTTCAACGTCATCATCACCCCATTCATCGAGAAAAAGACGTATGTTGCACCCTCACATCCTCTTCCCAGTAGCCTATCATATTCTTTACCACGCTTCAATACACTTACACTCGCTCAGCGTTTGACGAAGCGGACATGGAATTAGGGTCGTGGGTTGCAGAATTGTTCCCTGACCTTCTTCCCTCTGTCCCACTACCATTCACAACACCCTTAGACTTGGGCGTACCAAATCCTCTGCTTGACGATGGCGAATTTGTTATCATCCATCCCATGCTGCGGCATCCTACATCTAGTGCCCTCGTTTCTGCCAAGAAAGAGGTCAATGCCTTGATCAAGTTTCGGTTCGCAGCGAATTCTCAGACTCGATCGCCAACAAAGGACGCTGCCATATTGGCGACTGGAAACAAGTTGTGGAAGCAAAAAGACCAACTAGTTCCTATTGATCTACCATCAGAGCCAACACCAAAACTCGATTCGAGTCCGCTCTCATTGAATGAGGCAGTTGCTATGTCGTACTTACCGCCGAGCTTTGGCGACGTTGCCCTCTACAACAACGTTGATAAGATGCTCCATACCTTCTGTGAGTCTCTCCATCTGAAATTTATGGGGACACCTTATATTAACAGATTAGTTATCTCCGCCATCTGCACTGGTCGTACAGTCATCAAGACCGATAACGCATATGAGACTGCCATTGCACCAATGGCTAATACGAGTGAACTTGTCAAACATTCCCTCCTCTCACTTGCAGCCACCTATGTTATGGATTTCAGGCAGTATCCCCAACTCACTAATCGCTCCAACTTCCATCATCAGACTGCAGTTATGCTTCTAGGCCAAGAAATACAGGCCGCGGAAGTGTATTGCCCAAAGAAGGAAGATGCGCTAGTGGCTGCGCTTTACATCCTAGCCCATAATGAGGTAAAGCCCTGTTCTTTATCTCCTTTATAAAATGCTGAGTTTTTCTGGTAGAACGTCAACTGGGAGTCAAGGCGCCGTGAGACCAACCCAAAGTGGTATCGCTGTGGTGTCATGGCCGAAGAAGTTCTGTCGAGATCTAATCCGGCATTTCTATATGCTAACCCAAAGAACGTGCAATGCACTTATGCAAGAACTCAACTGGCGGCTTTGTTCGCCCTTAGCAACGTATTCAGTGATTGCTTATTTCCTCTAGATACATCTGTGAAGAAGTGCTCTTGGTCATGGCTGATGCAGGGTACGGAGAGAGAGCAGCGTAAGATTGGGGGGATGAATGGACTGTCCCCCAAGTTGATTCATATTTTTGCAAAAACAAGCTTCTTAGCGGCGAAGCTTTACAAGGTACACATGACGTTGAGCTGAAAATGCGAGTGGCTTATCTGTGACACAGAACTCCTCGGCCCGATTCTCATACCTTGTCGCCAAGGACTTGGAGAGACTGCTGACGAATTTTTGGCAATGGTCGGATCTATCGGAGGGCCATGCTACTGCCGAAGAAATGCTTCAACGCCTGAGCATAGGCAGCAAAGGCAAGGTGGATAATCCGATTCATGTCACCGAAATCATTGCCGAGGGTTATGTCGCTGCTGCACAAATATACCTCCAATGTCGAGTCTTTCGGTACAATACCCCGGCCTAAAGATCAGAAAAGCCGTAGTGCTAATATTAGAGGCAGGCGACCAAGAAAGCACCCGGTCGTGCAGCGCCACTTGGAACGGCTTCTACGTTGCATCGAAATAGAACCAACCTCAGGCCATCTGTACACTGCACAGTCACCACTTTTCTCCACCTTTATCGCCGGAATCGTGGCCTGGAAGCCTGAGCAGCGCAAGATAATTGAGACTTGGTTTGGTCCAATATGCGCTGAGTCGCGAGGAGTGAGTGTCTTCACGGAGCTGCTACCGTGGCTCCATTGTTTGATCCGCTCAAAGCACTGACACTAACAACCCCTGCAGAACGTCCCCCCGGCATGGCGAGTGCTGCAGTTTATATGGAAGTGGCTGGATGAGTCGCCGAAAGAGATTGATCCCCTAGAGACTGACCTACAGGACGAGGCTGCAGGAAGCGTTGAAGGTCTCCCGGCTTGGTGGGAGGACTTGGCGGATGCTGTATATCACAAAGATGGAAGGCTCAACTTGACATAATTATGGAGATAATGGTGAGGATTACTACGGAGAATGCGGCGAAGAATCAACAGGGAACTCTTGTTTTGTAAATAGTTGGGCCCAGCTGGGTGTTCTGGGCCGGACCCATCACAGGCAACTGAGGATCAGCGATTGAGATTAAAAAGCAGAACAAATGAGAGCTTTATCCACAAGAGGGGAATAAACCCAAGCTAAACATTACCGAGATTGAAAAGGCGGTGGCACGTCTGGGTTGATGCTGCGACACAATGTTGCCAAGTGATTTGCGTCGCATTTTGAAGAGAATTTTGCTGCTAGAATTGAATACCTGCAGCTCTCGTGACAATGTGAAGCTTTCCATCCACCTGAAGCTAGGACAGGGTAAGTTCGAGGTGAACGCAGACTTCAACGCGGACTGTTGAAATCCTTAATAAAGGCGGATAATTCTTCAACTCATGTGTAAATCTTTTCTCGGAGGAGCACAAAAACAGGCTGCATCTCCGCCCCAACTCCAGCCCCAGAGTTCTCGGCAGAGGTTTCTGAGGTTGGGCAAAGGAAGCTCCATTGCAGTGCGTCAGTGGCCCGCCACGCTATTTGCGCTGCCCCACAGCAGTCCGTGTGCTACAGAGCCGCAGTAGCGAACAGCTACAACATAACCACTTTTTCGATGCTGAGGCCCTGATCGGCTCCCGATGGGGATGGATACGAAAAGAAAATGAAGGTAGATATCAATCACACAACGTTCACTGGCGTAATAGGGTGTCTTTCGTAATAGAATGGGTTCATAGCGATGTATTTCGTGCTACCCTGAGGCATTGTCGTTTGTGGAGGGATTGTTTTCAATTAAGCTTCAAATATCATCACACTCAATTAAGTGACGGCTACAGCTCTGCATTTATTTACAATTGTAAGAGGAATTCAATTGACATACCATTAGCTCATCAAGACTGAAGAGAATATTAGGGAGTGCTGCAGGTTATGGAGGTGGTTAGATGCGCCGCTCGCAGTAATTGGTGATTGTTGTAGGGTAGGAGGATGAAGCTCTCTCGGTGGAAGCATGTAGTGGATACTGTCAATCACGGAGAGGTACGTAATGCTAAGATTTGCATTATGACGAGGCTAATTCGTAGCATAGTAATTCAGAATACACTCTGGAATGAAGATGGACCCTTCTTTGTGATACATGGCTGATGCCAGGAGCGTTCCCGCTGCTCGGCCCACCAGAGACAGTTGAAAACCAGCTGGAAATTGTAAGAGCAGAACAGCTACTACTGTACGTAATAGTCGCACCCACTGTATCCACAAGATGAGAAAATATCCCAGCTAATTCTCTACCGAGATTGAAAAAGCGGTACTACGTCCAGGTTCATGCTGTTGTCCAGCCATCTCGTCGCGTCGCTGAAGAGAATTCTGCCGCCAGAGACTTTTAGGCGGTGAAGCGACCAGTTTCCGCCCCACTCATTTCTGTATAAAAAGACATCGACCCTCCGTTTGTTTAGACTTTTTTTTCTTTCTTCTTCACGTCGACAATACTTCAGTAAGCCTACCCCTACTGCTACACACTCTCTCCTCGAGGCAGCCTGCTAACAACCTTTGCAGGAGAATCATTTCTATAGTATTCGACCTTCTCTTGGTTCCCTAAAAGAGCCACAGATCCCACCCTGGTTGATGAGTGCATATCCTCGACACCCTAGAGTGAATACCTCGGTCCTCTCGCTCTGTCCGCAAGGATGGCGGCGCTGCTTCATTGCGGTTGCTGTATAGAGAGGCTTCACTTGATGATCTCGACCCCGTTTGCGGTCTGCCTTCGGGCGCGCGCTCGGGGTGGGTGTTGATGGACGTCTGACAGGCGTGTTTCTTTTTTCTTTTCATTACAGTCTGGGGCTTGCCTTGGACGTGAGGAAGAGTCTTTGATTTGGCTTGCGTTTTGAACATGTGAAGCTGTTGCTGCGGAATAGCTGTTGAGTTAACCATTGGCAACGGATGTGGTGGATAATCTGGCAAAGTACGAAAAGCCGTGGAACGACTGAAGGTGAGAGAAGCGGGTTCATATCCTACTGCACCTTGGGGTGACCTATTCAGGTCACTTCTGTCAGCTCCCTTTCCAACCATTCATTATTATCTGGCCTTCATGCTACACAGTATTGATCTATTCAATCGCTAAGGTGATTGCTTCTCAGATGCGTATCATCCTGCTGTCCATGGCTAGTCATCATGTCAACTGTGAAAAACAGACAGCACGAATCTCATTGTATTCATCTGCTGGAAGCAAAAGAAGACCAGTCGTCCTGGCGTAGTATCCTCCCTCACCTTCTCATGTGTCTCATCATGCATCGTGGTGGATGATTAGACACAACCGCGTCATGCCAGATTTCCCCGGATGAGGATAGCGTCTCAAGATAAATCCATCCCCTGCATGGATTCCTTGCTACCTATTGGATTGGTCGCATCAATTTCTTTATGGTGGCTGCCCTGAAGTCATCTGCAAATTCCGTATCTTTAAAAATACCAATTTAATTGCCTTGGCTGGAATCCTTATTTCCTTGAACAAAAAACACTCAACAATGACACCCTGTTCTTCCCCTTGATCTTCGGCCTATTTACCATTCCCTCTTCAGAATTACTGTTACTGCAACTGGGCGCCGTCTGCGTAGATGTTCCCGATACCGTAGACAATCCAGAATCCGTGACATCTGAGTGGCTTACCGTGCCCTGGCTCCCACTGAATTCGGAGGTGGGAGTAGAGCGTGCGGAAAGTTTCTCTTCTTTCCTCGTTGGTCCAGCTATATACGGCGTATGCCCAAATATAACCGCACCGTGATCCCCTAGATCGTTCAACGTGATATCCGACCAAGTCCACTTCTCTTCTGCAATTCGTGTCGATCAAAACCTTGAAGCCGCACCACCACCTCCAAGTTTGGTGGCTGGTATGACGTAGGTGCGAGCGTTATCAACTCAGCGATATGCCACACCGAAACTGGGCAACGATCATGCCGAGGGCCTTTGTGACGAGATTCAATGATAAAGATGCACAGTATAAGGCAGCTTATCGACAGCGCTGTTAACATCATGATTAGAGCATTGCAGAACCGTTAAACTGATAAGTCGATTTGTTTCAGTCTACGTCCTTCTTCGTGTTGCCTTGAGTTCTCCTCCTCCTTGATGCTTAATAGAGGTATTCTATCAGCACGTCTGATCTTAGAAATTTTATTATTTTTATGCAGTTCCTCTCGCTCTACAGCATCCCAAAGCTCCAGTCTACCTTGTTCATATTTAAAATCTTAGTAATGAAGCCGGTAGCACCCATAGCTCAAGTGCCCCGAGCAGTAACAGTCGAGTATAGTGGATATGAGGTTAGAACGTGCGGGATTGGAGTTTGCGGGGTTGGAATTCGCGGGGTAATAACGTCTGGGGATGGTGGCTCACGGGGCTCACGAGTTGGGAAAGGATCAAGTGCCATTGCAGCATCCTCAGTGCTGCTGCTGTCTTCAGCCGTGGAGGACGTCATTTCGGCGACGTAGCCGGTGCCGTCAGAGCCGGGGCCATCACAGCTGCTATGACAGCCTCAGTGGCATCCAAAGTGGATATCTTTGCGGGGAAGCTATAAAGGTGATATTTAAACGATTTGGTTGTGGCGGGGAGCCTAGGGCTGTTGCGATGTGTGGAAAAGTGCTGAATGTACGCGTTGCTCATTACGTTCTCTGGGTTCCACTGCAAAGGCGCTGTGACGGAGGGAAGATGTAAAAAGTAGTGGAGAGAATCGAGTAGTGCGACTTGTACAGGCCGGGTAGCAATTGTCTCAATTCCAGGCCCGCACAAATCTTCCAATAGAATATCCAGCGCATTCCCATTTCCAGCTTCCTAACGTGTTCTATTCGGTCCGATAGTAACGGATAAAAACTTAGAGCCTCCATATGTCATGTTTATGATCGATCCTGGAGTCAAGTCCGAAGGTTCGACGGGTAACCTCGCCCCGATTGGTGGCTTCATACCCATGTCTAGGCTGGTTTCACTCCCTATGCGGACATGCTGCCGATGATCTCGCGTTCACTACCACTTTTGCCCCTGATTTTGCCAAACTGGAGTGGATTAGGAGTGGATTGGGAGCGCATGAACAGCTTTAGTGGTATTGACCTCGGTCCTCAACCCCAGACACCTTTGCGCTTGGACGCGCAACACCATAGGGATTGCCGGCCACAAAGTTTGTATTCTGCTCGCTTCTCAGCTCGAGCAATACTAACACATGTCCGGCTATAACGGACATGTCATCTATAAGTAGGATAACACTCCCGTGCCAACATCCAATATCTCATCTTCCACATCACCCAGAAGCCTAGCTTGCCACTTTCTCATCCACTGCTTCCATTGAAGAGACCATTGCAACAGTCAAAACGTCGCAATGCCTTCAAAGTCTTGGGCTTTTATGGCTGTGACCGCCTTAGCGGCTGTCGCACGCGCCGCTTCCTTATCCAGCATATGCACCAAGTCATATGCGCAGTCGGCTCTCCCTGTTGATGACTTCAACCTAGGCATCACTATCGACCCATCCTCAGTCGAGACGACCTTGGTTTCCAATGCTTCATTCAGCTCCGTTTGGTACCCGACCAGTAGCTTTGACTACTGTAACGTCACCTTTGCCTACTCGCATAACGGCATCGCTGGAGATATTGTCCACGTTACCTACTGGCTCCCTGCACCAAGCAAGTTCCAGAACCGTTACGTATCTACCGGCGGTGGTGGTCTCGCTATTCAGTCTGGCAGCTCGAGTATTCCCACTGGCGTTATCGTTGGCGCGGTGTCGGGCTTGACTGACGGCGGATTCGGCTCATTTGATACAGACTGGGATGCCGTCTTCCTGTTGGCCAACAACACTATCAACTGGCAGGCTGTATATATGTTTGGCTACCAGGCCCATCATGAGCTCGCCACTTTGGGCAAGCAGTTCGCCAAGAACCTCTACAACGTCCCCGATAGCTCCAAAGTCTACTCGTACTACCAGGGCTGCTCCGAAGGAGGTCGCGAGGGTTGGAGCCAAGTCCAGCGTTTCGCTGAGCAATTTGATGGTGCTGCCATCGGCGCTCCAGCCTTCCGCTATGGTCAGCAGCAAGTCAACCACCTCACTGGCAATGTTATTGAGCAGACCCTGGACTACTTCCCTCCCAGCTGCGAACTGGACAAGATCTTGAACCTGACTATTGCTGCTTGCGATCCCCTCGACGGCAAGACCGACGGTATCATCTCGCGATCAGATCTTTGCAAACTGAAGTTCGACCTTAACAGCACTATCGGCGAGTCTTACTCGTGTGCAGCCAGCACCACGAGTGGCCTCAAGAAGCGCCAGTTTGCCAGCCTACCGACTCCTGCACAGAGCGGAACCGTCAGCGCCGAGGCTGTGGCCGTTGTTGCGGCATTCCTGGATGGCTTACATGACTCTGAAGGTCGTCATGTCTACCTCAACTACCAACCTGGTGCGGCTTTTAGCGATGCTACTCCTGCCTACGATAGTGAGACGGATAGCTGGGGAATTTCTATTAGCTCCCTTGGTGGCGAGTGGGTTGGTCGCTTCCTTCAGCTCCAGGACGTCAACACACTCAGTAATCTCGACAATGTTACATACGATACCCTGAAAGAGTGGATGATCTATGGCATGAACAAATATGGAGATTCCTTACAGACGACATGGCCTGATCTCACTGACTTCAAGGATGCTGGTGGAAAGGTCATCCACATCCATGGCGAGTCAGATGACTCGATTCCAGCAGCCTCCTCTGTTCATTACTACGAATCCGTTCGAAGTGTCATGTTCTCTGATCTGAGCTACAATGAGAGCGTCACGGCCGTTGATGACTTTTACCGGCTCTATCTTGTCCCTGGCGGTGCCCATTGCAGCACAAACACGCACCAGCCCGGCGGCCCTTGGCCCCAGACAACCCTTCAGACTGTCATTAACTGGGTTGAACACGGAATTGCACCAGCTACACTCAACGGCACGGGCGAAATCGATTCGATCTGTCGCTGGCCGCTGCGTCCGCTGTGGTCTAATGATGGCGCCTCGTTTGACTGTGTCTACGACCAAGAGTCCATTGACACCTGGATGTATGACTTTGATGCTTATAACGTGCCCATCTACTAGGGTTCGCCGATAAGCTTTCTGACGCTCTTTGGCTATTATAGCTTTAGCAAGTAGTACATATATATATTCCCAGTATTTAAATGTGCAAACTGAATTTATTGATCCAGTTGATCATGACAGGAGTAAAGGTTGTGAATGTCTTCCAAGTCCCAGAGTGGCTAAATCTGTCGCCTTACACACAGTCTCACAGTTTTGATAGCTGCTTTCTTCTATTCCGGATAATGAATTGCCAATAGCCTGCGGAACGGCAATGTCACTGAAGTCTGTCCCGAACTTAGAGAGTCTTTCAAATATTGACGCAACCTCTAGGCTCCAGGCTAACTCGCCATGCGCTTGTTAGAATCCAGGCTTAGACGTCATTGTAGTCCGTCAATAGCTTAGATGATGCGGGGTGGGGGTAGGAAGAAAAATGGGATTTTTTTCATGCAATCGGGGACGTAGATACGGGATCCGCTCAGCGCTTCGGAATTTGATGTCCGTAGCCCATTCATAAAATCATGCTCTCATACGATAATTACATAGTATAGGTTTGATTTAGAATGCGGATTCGCATTCAACTGAATTTTTAAACTTAAAATGGGATATTTACCGGCAATGGCGAACACAAAATCTCCATTTCCAACACCCACGTAAGACAATTGCTGTGATGAGGTGAGTATTGTTTTAATAAATGCAAGGCAGCGAAATCAGCCTTTACCACTGACAGCTTCGAAACATTACTCTGAGATCCCTTTACCCCGAATACAACCTTAACATCCGTCTTGGGATGTTTTTCCCACGCTCTCTCGCTCGAAATAATTCCACGGGATTTCTCAGCAAACTAGGCTTCTACCGTTAATAGTCGTGGTACAATTGGACGACAAGACCACGTCGTTGCGAAGTTCTTGTCTTGGATTCATTAGCGCCTCCAATAGCGGTATGTGAAATCAATAGCGTTGTAAATGATTTCAATAGCACCGCATTTTTTAATGCCTGACAAGCACATGAGTGGCCATGAGATTTATGGGGCTTAAAGTTCTAACTAGTTCTGTAAAGCTACGACTTTGCCAGCCAGCTTGTCTCAGCTGAAAGAATGCTTAGCGTACTCAACCCGACCCCGTTGCGAATGCAAGGAGCCAGCTTGAGAAATTTACTCAAGTTGTTCACATGTACTAGTCCATAAAAGGGAAGAATACTCTTTCAGCTCTGTCTTGGGATGCTCCCAAGAGGAGATCATGCTAGGACTCGAGAATGCCGCATTGCTGGCTACGGCAAAAGTGGAATCAGCAATCCACCAATGTGGATTGGCAGGGAATCGCTGAAAATGCCGCGAAGTGTCAAGTGATCAATATTCCAAGCCACTTGATTCAAGTCACATGTCCGTTCGCAATTGATCTGCCATCTCGGCCAGCCATCTCAGGTTCAGCTACTGGCTTTGAAGTATTTAAGGTTGCTGCAACTATTCCAGGTTACAATACTCAATGCAAAGTTCAACCCCTCCTGATCCTTTTCCTCCCCTCCCTCCCCTCTCATCCGTGTCATTGAAATCAAGTACACAACTGAATTCGTATTCAGCTTTCACTCAACCATGGCAGACCCGAGTACAGCCATCGCAGACTTGAGCGCGGCCACGGCCCAGGAGCCTTTGAACAACACAGTAGAAACTGGTCCCGAATCGCCTCCCACCCTCTTTGCCAGCTGTTTCGTTCCCGGGACGTTGGTGGAGACCATGAGAGGGTCGATGGCGATAGAGTCTTTGGCCGAGGATGACATGATTTTGACACGCGCTGGTGCAACGCGACAATGGGGCGTCCGCAGTGACGAAGTCGTTGAGAACCCGGCCCCTGGGATTCTTTACGGTTTCAATAATGGGCCTGCTTTCTTCACCGCTGGGCATCCGTTCCACACAACAACTGGACTTCGCGCTATCGACCCCCATCTTGCACGCCAGGAGAATCCGTGGCTGAATGTTGGTGAGCTCAGGGTTGGGCATCAGCTCCTGCGCTTGAATGATGACAAGACAGACTACGAGCTCGAAACCATCACGTCCATCTCACGAGCTCAGAGCAATGCTACCAGTGTATACGGCGTCCACCTCCGAGAAGGGCTACGAAGCTATCACGCTAATGGTTATCTGGTGGCACTCAACTACCCAGAGATTACTGCGGCGGCAATTGCACGGCAGCTACAAACTATTTCCGCACAGGAGAGGGTTAAGATTATCCAAAGCCTCAACGAAATAAAGCCTTTGTTCCAGCGCTTTGGGGCGGGAACAGTCATTGATCGCCTAACGAGAGAGGCGAATTCTTCCGCTCCGCTCGCATACGGAGATCGGCCCGAGGACTCCTGATGGACCCTTAGTCGAGATCTTGGCAATACCTACGCAATGGGACGACGTGACAAGAATATCGTTCTGGGAACTGTCAATCTGAGATTAGGTCTGCTGTATATTGGCGATGTACGGGTTCATCAAGTGGAGATGGATAAAAGCTCTCTTGCTTGGACCTGCCAGTTACCGGACACGATATGGGAACATGCTCACTGCGACTTCATCGGCGCCCACATTGATGTTCGTCGATCTTGGCAGGATGATGCGTGGAATAGCACGCTCCCCATAGGGCGTATCAGGGGATAACTGAACATATTTGTTAAAGAGCTGGAGAAGACTGAGGGGAGATAAGCAATCGATGAGCCAGGGGCTTAAGTCGTTACCATAAGTAGCCTTGACGGTCAGGTTATTATCTGGGCTGGGATGTATGATGCAATGGCTTGGCCATGATAACATCGCCTCCACCTTGCATTTCTTTGTCTTCCATTGTCCAGCAGTCCGGTCCTCGTGAACAAGCTTATTGGTCCTCTGAGATATTCGACTTAATAGGATGCTTCAAGAATAGACCCAATACACCGTCAAACATCAAAGAGGGAGAGTTTACCCACGCTGCAGTGCCGTAACAGACTGACGTCTTGTCAAAATGGTAAACACGAGAGTATTTCACGTACAAAGTATGGCCAGCCTACGCGAGCATACCCTCGGTTCATCCGTGATAACATTGTATTCTCGGCTCAAAGCATTTAGCAGCTGCGGAGTATTCCTGAACATAACAAATACACCGCATGTTTACCCCGCAGCCAGCTTTCCGAAAAGTGGCAATCCGTTGTAACATCTCACCCTAATTCAACACCCCACTCACATGACATGCAGGCCCCTCCTTTGTTTTCAGAAGGCATGATGTAATAGGTAAGTTCTACATAATCACGGATTTAAAGTTGGGTCTATGGAATAAGTCACAATGTTGGCATTTCCTTCAGCCGCATGAACTAGGATTTCAGACTGCCGTTGATCCCATGAAGTCAAGTACATGACTGATGAGTGATTCTTGAAATAACAATTTTGGTTGCATATCGCCTGGTGAACTACGAGTGTAGAATACCTATAGCAACTGATGGAACAGTGCCACAAATGTCACGACAAAGAGGGGTTTGCCAAGCATGTCACTTTAGGGAGCAGCAGGTGCCGAAGGCGCCACGCGGAGGATCGACATGCCGAGAAAAGTCCTTTTGGAATAGTTTACATCCTTCAGCTCGAATAGGGTCACACCTGAGCAATTTGCACCTATGGTATCAAATCGCGTTCAGCGAAATGCCTCCTGCACTACGACACCTGCCGACGACTTCGCTTAACACGGCTCCAGAGAGTATCTAGTGAGGGGAGGTAGAGCCCACATGAACCGAGATAAACCGTATCCAATCAAAGCTCTCGTCTACATTAGGTGTCGTTACCGAACGGCCTCGGTTATCACCGTACTGACAATTACTAATAAATATCTTGCTCGGCGGCTTCTAGGCAGATTCGAACAAGGATTAGGAAAACAAAACTCTACACGTCACGCAATCAACAACGCATCCTTCAATCAATCATGACCGACAAGGAGCCCCAGGCTGTCCAAGTCACCAAGACCGAGGATGGCATCACCACCATCACCATAAATCGCCACCATCGGAGAAACGCGATTGATGGACCTACTGGTAGGAAGCTCACAGATGCTTTCCTAGCTTTTGAGCAGGACCCGGAACAGAAGGTCTGCATTTTGTACGGCGCCAACGGCACCTTCTGTGCCGGATTCGACCTCCATGAAGTGGCCAAATTTGGGGCCAAAGCGTACAACGGTCCCATCGTCGATGCCAATCATCGAGTTGAGGGTCGTAATATCGGCCCAATTGGTCCATCTCGCATGCACATCAAGAAGCCTGTCATCAGCGCTGTTTCAGGCCACGCTGTTGCCGGAGGCCTAGAGTTGTCGCTCATTGGTGATATTCGAGTTGCCGAGGAAGACGCTATTTTTGGTATCTTCAGCAGAAGATTCGGTGTTCCTCTTATCGATGGAGGTACTGTCCGTCTACAAGCAATCATAGGTCTTGGAAGGGCACTGGACATGATTCTCACCGGCCGCGGCGTTTCAGCCAAGGAAGCCCTCCACATGGGCCTTGCCAACCGCGTGGTTCCTAAAGGTCAGGCCCTCGTCGAGGCCACCAGAATCGCGAGGGAGCTACTAGTATTCCCGCAGGCCTGCATGAATGTCGATCGCTCCAACTGTTACTACAATGCATATAATGCCTCTTCATTTGAAGAAGCTTTGAGCCACGAGTTTGACGAGAGTGTCAAAGTGATCACGTCGGAGAGTGTGAGAGGTGCGGCGAAATTTAGTGGAGGCGCTGGACGACATGGTGCTTTCGAGAGAGCAAAGCTATGAATAGCTTTTGGCTCTTGAGATTTGCTCAATCATTTAAGATGGATTCAATACAGTTGGATATTTTGCGTACTAGAGATTCTTCTTTGACAGTGTCTACGTAGCCTTCAATTTCGTATTCTAGGCTTCAATTTGGCCTATTCTATATTCTTCGTAGCTTGCCCGATCAATATTCGGGCTAGTTCTGCCCGAAACAAACAATACCTTTGTACGTGATATGATTTAGTTACTGACTGTCTATCCTAGGATTAATGGCCGCCCTGTGTATTTATTGATGGAGAACAGCGGCATTATCAGCAAGAACAGCCCATTTTGCGAACGACTTAGCGCTCCAGAAAAGAGGCTGAGAAGCTTTCCACCGGTATGATTCAACTATTTAACTCTTCAATTAATCATCATTTAGTCATTTCAACCGTACATGCATGCTGTAAATACATACATGAAGTCAATTAAATCTTTCGTTGATACCGCCTGGCAGCCGGACCCTTCCAGCACCGACGAGACCACTGTGTCCATCAGATTATGTAGACGAAGAGGGTGTATTATAGTAAATTATAAGCTATCTTTTGTACAGTAAGTAAGATTGTCCGTCCAACTTGGCCGTCCGATAGACAGAGCAGGCCAGTTGACATTTTTGTGCGCGACCAAGAGTAAATTCTTCAATGCCACAGCCCTAGGCCCAAATTGTCAATCTTGCTTTCCTTTCGAAGGATCCATAGTCATCTCGCGCCGGATTGCGCGTCCCAATTCTTCGTCAGCAGTGTCTGGTGTATTGCTCAACCACAGAACCCAACCGACCATAAGAACAGCGGTGAGAGGGACAACGATGACAAAATAGATCCAAATCTCCTGCCCCTTGCTTTTGAACTCGAACATTTCGGTAGAGAACACCGTAGCAACAAAGGCGCCGGGCAGGAAGAGGATTGTTAGAATCGACAACGTCTTCATAGCTTTCGAGTCACGGAGAGATTCTCTCGCTAGCTTAGCCTGTAGGAAGCTGTCGTGCTGCGCAATCAAGTTGTACAGCTATTACTTTTGTGTCAGAGTTTGTTTCAGGTCAAAATAGATTAGGAAGACTTACAACATTTCTTTGACTCTCAATCTTTCCTGGTAGGCCCTCAATATCCGAATCCCGACTTTTAGACATGCTGGCATACAAGTTCACCACTAACTTCAGTTGGGTATCATTTTGCAAGTCTTGCTGCAGACTGGTCCCCAGTTCCTCCTCAAATCTTCTTCGCCGATCAAGCTCGGCCAGCCTCATACTACACTTGTGCAATTTCATACTCAGCTCGCGGTAAAGCTGACTAGACTCCCTGACCTTACTCTCCGCCTCCAAATTCTGAAGGAGCTTGCTGTCCACCTCCGTCACGTCCTTTAAAATGGAGTTGAATGCCCGGGAGGTCGTTTCGTAATGGGTCTTGAATAACTGCAGAGGCAGAAGAATTTGGTGATGTCCATGCCTGTCGATGAGTTTGGGAACAGCACTGAAAATGTGCGAAAACTCGACATCCTTGTCTGCTTGGATAACTCCAGATATTTGGCTGGGTGAGCCCGGTACATCTGAGTCGGTCACAGAGTAGAGAAGCAATGACCAGAACCCACCACTATAGAATGGGGTTTGGATGATGTATTCTAGTCAGGCAGGGTCAATAATAATGCCCGTGTAAGATTCTCTAGAAATTATCACATTTACCTTTGCGGACTTTACTGCCATCTTTAGAAGTAAAGACCTGACAAGTTCCACGATCATGGTGCCGTGAGATTGAATAATCATCTGGAAGGTCAAAGAAACTTGAAAGCATTTTGACAGGAGGCTGACTGAGGAGGTCCGCTAACTCGTTGACACTGGTGAGTCCATTTTTGCTTGACCTCCTCGCTCTGTTTGGGTTAGAGGCGTAAGGTGTTGTGCTAGGGGAATGAACATACATCAAGGTACAAAAATGAGTACTTTCTGGCCGATGCTGCTCCGACGGCTGATCGTTATTTTGCCCCTCTTGGGTAGGTATTGCAAGAGACGGCACATACTATGATTTCATTACCATCAAATGAAAGCTCATTGGGAATGTGTGTGGGGTGGGGGGGTCATATCCTACCGGCTTCTCTGTGATCCATGAGAAATACTTATTTAGGTCCTTCTCACTCAACGACTGAGGCAAACTCTCCCACGTATCACCACTGGACTTCGCACCCCACAGGTCAACGAACCAAGATTCACTATGACTTTCCTCCTCGACCGTACCCTGACCCAACTCGATGAGCTTTTCGACCTCTTGCCTCACTTCACGCTCTCTGGCCTCGTTTCGCTGGATATATTCGACTGTGGGGCTCTCCAAAATAGCTATATCGAAGAAGGATGAGAGATCCACCGAACCAAGTTGCTGCAAGTCCACTGGCGATTCATTAGCCCACATGGGAGGCGCACCCGGATCGAAAATGATGGGGTCATCTTCGTTTTCAAGCAGGCTGTCTTGAAGGCCCCGAAATGAAAATCCGGAGACGTCGGTCTCGATATTGATATCGGCGCTGAAGCTCTCATGACCCCTTCGTTTGAGAAGGATTGCGGCTCGAAAACGGCTCGGAACTCCTGAGCGGAGGGTTGAATTTTCGATTATGGTCCAAGTCACGCCGTCGTCGGCTCCCCAATCCTGACCACTTCGTGTTGAGCCTACGATTGTGGCGGAATGGCGAGTCTCTGAAATCACGTTTCTCTCCCAGGCTGCTGAGATGTTGATGCTACCGCCAGCTAACGAAGAATCGTAACCACTTATCCGCTCTTCTGTTGTGGTACTTGGATACTATTAATAGTAAGTGCGGAGAACCCAGGATGCGTACAACGAGACTGTTGTGCCTAGAACTAGCTTACGAATTGAAACTTCCCTTCAGGAGCAATTCCGATGATCTCAGGATGGGGTGTACGCCGTTGCTCCGCAAAAGAGAGCGAGATCTTTGCCCCCTTGATGCGACGGCTCAACTTTAAAGACAAAAATCCGAATTCCATAACGAGCAGCGTAGCCGGCTCTGTGTTGGGCGTCATCCATCCATGGACGACGCCAACCAGGTGTGCTTGGACATCGCATGACGAGTGATGTCGATCAATGAGGGTTTTTCGTTGAACTGGGCTCGCGGGGTCGTTTCGGACCATGCTGTCTCGTTCTCGGGGGCGAGGAAGTTCAAGGTCGCCCAACGGCGCTTTGATTCCACTGGTGATGGGGCTAGCAACAATGACCTAGAGGTGGCCAGGTCGTAACGTAATGCAGCGAATGGAACAGCTATGAAATGGCCGCCGGGATTGAGAAAGAAGTTGAGCCTGCAGGATCGGACCAGGGGAGTGCGGCTGATGAGATGCTGACTATTGATAGTTGGCATGGCAATAATGCCCAACCATTGGCCCCCAACTAAAGACGACTTGAAGCTGACATGGTGTGCGGGGTAATAAGCAACACGCTTTGAGCTACCCACCGCTGCTAGATTGAATGCCGCAAGATGTTGCTTCTAAAATTCCTTGCAATCGCCGGGTATGATTTTTTTAGAGAGCTATTTGGATTTCTTTTGTACGAATTCGAATTCATAAGCCGTGTCGCTTTAGCGAACAATCCTTCCCCGTATTCTCTTTTGGTTCACCTAATCGATGCTTCACAGAGGCGTTTCATCAGCCCCAACGGTCTTGTAAATCTCATTATATCCACATAATGACCTTTCCTGCAGCTCTGAAAATTCCTGTCCGCGGAATCGCTCTGGCTCTAGGGCATCCCTAGAGTCTTGGTCCACCTCGTGCTCATTCAAAATCTTGGTGATGAACTTGGCAGTGCCCGCAGCATGGGTGACCCAAACAGCAACAGCCAAGTACAGGCCATCAACAGATGTGACCTTGCCAGCCAGTGGCATGTTATCAGGGGTCATTGAAAAGATGCCGTTGAAGCTTTTCCCAGACTTGAACTCTTGTCCGGTGGCCTCTGGAAGAAATGATATGGCCGTTTTCAAGGGGTCGTCAAAGTCGGGGATCCAGTTACCGATCGCCGTGCCATTGGTAGGTTTGTTGTGAACAGGTTTGTGGTTGTAGGTTCCGATCCCGTAGCAATCTCCATGATCTCTTGCGTACACGTGAGCTTCTGGCCATCGAACAAAAGGCGAGCTTCTATTATTCGGCTTCCTTACTCCACCGTGCATGTAGGGGTGACCAACAGGAACAACAGGGATTGGGAAGTTGAATTCCTTGCAGAGATCCTGGGCCCATATTCCTGTTGCCAAGATGACCCTGTCAGCATGGATTTGCTCGGTGGTGTCGTCTTGATGTGTCTCAACACCCGTAACCCGGCCTTTGGAGACAAGGAGCCTTGTGATATCCCGTTCCAAAAATTCCACGCCAGAATTCTTAGCACTCTCTTGATAATGTGACGTGATTCTGCCCGCGTTTGCTGTTCCATCTGTCGAAAAGTGAAGCGCCGCTCCTGAATCCGATGTCTTGACCAGATCGGGTGCAAGTTCCACCGCTCGCTGGATGCTGACAATCTCGCCAGGAAGACCTAGGCTGGCAGCTTTTCTGCACCTTGACTGTAACCTCTCAATTCCCAAGGTGCTATAGGCCACCTCCAACTCGCCAACGCTGTTGAAGCCACCTGGAATCTTCGTGTATTCTTGCACAGTGTCGATTGCAAGTCGAGTAAGAACCTCAGATTCGTTGAATTGGCCTACAAATCCAGGAGCATGACCAGTAGATCCCACGAGGGTGTCGAGAGAGCGATCAACGACGGTTATTTTGCGCCGGACAGACGATGCGGACAAAAAATGGGCGATTGCAGAACCCACAATTCCAGCGCCGACAATGACGACGGTCTCGGATGAGTCCGACATGTTGAATATGATTAAAAAATTGAATGGCCTACTGAAGCTGTATTCTGCTCATGTTTTGTAGTGGGATTTCTCTTCTATATATATTCTCAAATCATTGACGAAACCACTTATTCCTGCCACGCCCGAACATGTCAAAGTCAAGACAAGGGCGCAGCAAGCCCCACACCATGTCAACCCTGAGTGGGGAATGAACCGACTCTCTCGGGCGCTATATCTTAGCGTTTTGACATCTTGGCGCGCTGCGAACCAGTCGGACTGTATTTTTCAGATTCTAGTCAGGAGTAATGTGTCGTACGGCATTATGTTAGGCGTTAAGGGGGTTCATCGACAGAGTTTGCACTTTTACATTGTGAATTGTAGGCTACTCAATGGTTCCCCCTACGTAAATACGAGACATGGCTCAGGCCAGCTGTTCTTATCATGGAACAGAACAGCTTCAGCTTGAATATGACGTCAGTACCAAGGCCTTGGAGCGATTTTACCGGAGTCGTGGTTAGACCTGGGAAGGAGATGGGAGATGTAGCGTGTACATTGAGTGAAGGTACATGAAGTGTAGGCACTCTATTGGGTACCAAGCACCACCAACGGACGAGGCAAGCTAATCAGTTGCCTAGAAGGCAAAGCCTCCCAAGTAGGCAGTACACTCGCGTCGAACATAACACTTAAAAGGTGCTTCACCGTCTCCATCAGCAGATTAGGAAGGTGTGGTCTTCTTTACCTGCTCGTTGAAGCTCATATCGCAGCATCACCGGCCCTGGGGGGAAGGGATGACGGCATACCATGTACAAGGTAAACACTGGCTTTTTGTCCAATCTACTCCCCCCTCTCTGCCCTTCTCCGCCACTTATTCCCTCTCGTGAGTCCCCTCTTCCACTCGGTTCTCTCAGCTACCACGTTTTCTGCGTAGCCTGTTTGCTTTAGCCGCTGGCTTTGGGAGACGCTGATTCGCGGTGATGTCTCTTGCCACGGCCGTCTGACGCGGCCTCGTGGTGATGAGTGCGCTCTCGCACCCAAACCGAGAGTACCAAGGCTTGTGGCAGTCGTTTTGCTGCGGACGAGAATATCCCGGCTGATGTAGCCGTCAGACACGAATCCAAACAGGTTGCGGCGTGGTACCACACTTTCACAGACCCGGCAGGGAGTCGACAAAGAGTAGTAGATGTTTGGGCAGATCCAGAGAAGAAAGTAGGCGCGGTGCGACTGATGCTGCTGTATGCTCCTCATCTGGTTTTGGTAGGGTCGAGCCCTTTGTGGGTGATGGTGATGGTGTTGGTGCTGGCTGTGCCTCTGGTTTGGGCACGGAGATCCGTCATGCCAGTGCTTAGAGTTGTCGCCACAGGGAGCTTGTGATCAACTAGTAGTAACAAGAGCATCAGCACACCTCAGTCCACTTCAGTTCAATCCCTGCATTGTCAAGCCATAGCTCAGCTAAGGAGGGCAGGTGCTTAGATCTAGAAACGGAAATGGAATATGGTATACTTGGAGGTCTCGTCTATGAGGAATTTAGTATTTTATACTTCCGATGATCCAAGATTCCGCTTTTCTCCCTTTTTTCGCTATCGGTCTTTGCCGGTTGCCAGGTTTGCTACCGAAGGGGGGAAGTGAATGATTACATGCTTGGATGTGACTGTTGGTTGGGAGAATGTCATATACCGAGGGCAGTACCAGAGCTATGTACCCCCCCGCACGCGCACTTTCTATAACTGGTTCGCGAACCCAAGCTGGATGCCTAAATCTAAATCCTGTTATTTTGTGCCAGCATGAAGCTAAGGCTTCGGCTCCCCCTGCTTGCGCTGTTTTCTGTCTCTCCAGCTTCCATCTTCTCCCTGCGTCGGTCCTTCTGCATAACCCGTACAACTCCATCTATCACCCGAGCGTCTATTAAACCAAATATGTATGTTACACCTGTCCCCGATACCATTGATGTTTGTTGTTTTTTGACTCTTAGCAAGCGCAGTAGAGCGGTCATGATAGATATTCCAAGTTTTACACCCGTTGTCGAGCATCTATTCCTCGACTATTCGTTGTATGACGTGATCCATAGAAGATGGCCGTTGGTAGAGCCCTGGGCAACTATGTACGTCGACTCCGTTCGCGAGGAAAGGTTTGGTGACGCCCTGTGGGCATGTTATCACATGGAGGGGGGCGTGGAAAATGGCATCATCCATAGCCCCCCGAATCCGGACCTCTTGGTGTTGGACAGTCTCAGGGAAGATGCAATTTCATACAAGATAAATGATCCAGACTTGTATGCAGAGGCTTTGTTGTTCTACGGGAGAACGAGCGGCACGGATGGGCACCCGGAAGTGATAGAAATCATCTTTGAAGCTGATAGCGCAGAGCCTGCTGAAGCCGTAGATGAAGAGGATGAAGATGGAGAGGATGAGGATGATGAGGAGGATGAGGAAGATGAGGAGGACGAGGAGGATGGAGAGAATGATGGTGGTGGAAGGTAGAGATGCTACTGGAAACAACCAGCCAAGCAGCAAGTTATAATTTAGAGCGAACCGCACGTTCAGAGTCAGAACCAGATTGAGTATCGAGAAAACATGATTCACGCTCGCGTTATCTGCCCCAATCTAACCGTGCATGTCAAACACGCAGAGTATTTAGTACCCTTGATCTGCCAAATTCACTTCAGGGCGGTCGTTTCTCAACTCGGCTATAGGTCTTCTCCATCGAGACGTCCAGACTGTAAAGTCTCATATTTATTTCAGCCAGCGAGCCGGACCTTCTATTCCGACCCGAAACTCTTCTGTCAAGGTTATCGCCAACCGTTGCCACTTTTGGGCTCTAGTCGGTACTCAACTAGCCACACTGTGCCACCTTGTGCATTAACCTCGTGCCAATTTTGTAAATCTTCTGTTGGTTCTGTGTTGGCTATTGTCACTCGCAATGATAATATGACCACCTGCCGCTGATGTACCCTAAAAGTCACTGTTGGTCCTCCACGCGAACGTCAGCCAATCTGTTCTCGATACAGTCCCCTCCTTTCATTCACAGGCATTCTCTGGTTGTTTTACCCGGTTCCCCTTGACTTTGGTCGCAAATCAGGCTATATAGCATCATTGAGATGCCTGCAGGTCTGTCGGACTAACAACTTCTTCAGTAACCTTCTTCTGCCAATCACATGAGTCCGTTATTAAGTAAACCGCCGTCACCCAGCATGCTGGCCCATGCCATCACATACATTCCCTGCTCATCAATGGAACCTTCTCAGTATATCATATTAACAGGGCCATTTTCAAGTACGCTGCATGACATGTGCGCACGTCAGTTCTCAGACGCAGCCTGCGCAGGCCAACTGTTAAACTAAGCATATGCTTCCACGTGCGATACCCTGCGGCGATGCTCCGGAAATGCTTATATTCTACCACCAGCACTTCCACACTCAAAGAGATTGTTGCCTCGGATTATTGGCTGAGTGTGTGCAAGCGCACTTTGAGCGCAAAGTAGTCTTGCCCCATAGGGATTCTGCGGGCATCTAGACGCCCCTACGGCGATAATTAGACAACACAACAACAAAACTTTGAGCCCGACCACATGTGTTTTAACGAGGCTAGTGGAGATTGAAGTGGAGGCTCGTGTAAGCCAGTTCCAGTAAAACTCCCGCTTCTCAGTCTCACTAGCTTAGCTTAATCGATAGCACCTACAATTTGCCCAAAGTGGATGCTAGCTGGTGACTTATCCCCTACTTCGGTAGTTTAACTGATGTTTATGAGCCTAATTTTCAGCCCGTGCACTGGATTTGGCTAGATCTCTGGGTAAAGTGGCTGCAACCGTAATTCTAATTCGGGGCTAATAGTGAGTGTAAACTTTTCCAGGGGTTGTCCCATGTGGCCACAAGAATCTGTACTCCGTACTCTTGATTGATGTCCATCCATGTTATACATGGCAAGGCACCAACCCTCAAAAAGCAAGAACTAATCCTCAACCTTTGTATTGCCCCCTTGCTCTATTTCGCGACCTGCCCAGCATGCGTCTCCTCACGGCTCTTGTGGCTGTCTTGCCACTCGTTTCTTCCCTACCGGCCTCCTCTCAGTCCGCACCATCGTTCAATCCTCTCATTGAATCCCTCCACAGACGAACCAACATTGGAGGAAGAACGGATCTCGGACCTTCCTGTGGCCTTGTTGGATATGACCAGGGCAACCCCGATCCAATTGTAACCACGGACTACAAATGTCGGGTGGCTGATTGCCCCGCTCTCTGCGAAAGCAATCCTGACTGCAAAAGCTATGCTATCAGCGACAGAGGATGCTCCTTATACGCCGCAGTTGTCCTTGGAAACTTTCTCCCCGATGCCTATGCCCCCTTTACCTTCTACGATAAGGATTGCCCCCTGGCAGGCTTCTCGACGTCGGCTTCTACAACGGATATCGCGTCATCAACTTCCGAGGCTTCGAAATCGACTGCTATGACGGATGCTGCGTCATCAACTTCCGAGGCCTCGACATCGATTGCTACGACGGATGCCGCATCATCAACTTCCGAGGCCTTGACAACGGTTGCTATGACGGATGCTACAACGTCGACTTCTGTGGTGCCTGCTGTTGCGACTGTATTTACCGGTGTCATCCGCTTAGAGCTACCAGATGGTTCGGCACTCGACTATATTTCTCCCTACATCAGCCACTGGGGAAATCTGGTGACATATCCTGGCATATCTAGTCCCTTGAAAGTTCGATTCACAGTAGATGCAGATGCCACTGTCAGTTCCCAGTTGAACTTAATCGCTCAGAACTATGCCACCTATGTGGAGTACAACCACCTCTCTGCTATAGCGCAACCTGAAAACGTCAATAACAATTTCGGACCCGGCTCATACGCGTGAGCAGAGGCTTCATTTATTGTCAATTGTTTACTAACTTTATCCCGTTCAGTTACGCTTTTCTCGGCTCTTCATTTGCCAGTGAGTAATTTAGTACTTGTATTTCTATCTACATATTCAGCACTAACGACATGTAGCAACCCCAGGAAGCACACCGCAGAATGGTATAGGTAACTCTTATGGCAGGGTAAATAATGTTGCCACGCAGGTCGAGTCCGCCATTGTAAGCCATCATTGTTTAGTAATGGAGAGGAATACTAATGAGATAGTGGAATTTCGATCGCGACACCCTTGAAATAACTCCTCAATGGATTAATACAGATGGATGTAAGCTATAACACACTGCATCTAAGTGATAGACCTTGACTCCATACCCTTTATACTAACAATACATTTTCAGCTACCTCTGCTACTTATCTAGTTTCCGTAAATTCAGGTTTCCTGATGATAACAGGCGACCCTGACGCAGTATCAACCAAGCTTGGCTGGTCACTGAATATAATTAAGTTCAGGCTGGAATTGGAGTAACTTGATATGAGCCAAATGTATTTTACCTTTAGCGAGCGCTGTCTTAAGATTTAAGCGCTTCATATCAAGAGAAACATGTTGGGTGATAAAAGTGTAACTCTTAAATCGGAGCACAAGATAATTATTCTCTACGCGTTTGTGATTCAGGTCTTTTAAATAATATTCATCATCGGACTGGGCCGCAATATTCACCCGTGAAGATGGTTATTACAACCCAGCTATAATAAAACGTCCATCTGGAGATCGGTCAGTGTCAAAAACGTTGAGTCCGTCGCACCCTATCGTATAACCCCTAAGATGGATATCCATAATATGGGTTTCATTTTCGCATTACCAACAAGATATAACCTTTTGCAACCCCACGGGGCCATTAAACTCAAAAATTTTCAAGATATCAGCTCTAGTAACATTGTACGAACTGAACTACCTCCACGAGAAACTCCCAATACTATATAAATATCCCTCACTCATCTGCTATACACAATCATAAGAAACAATAATTTCTGACTGGTCAACCTTTTTGAGATTGTACAGGGGCTAATTTATTTGGCCCTCGTCGATCTGGACTGAATTACCTAAGTTTTCTTGCATGGAGGCATTGTAGAGTGTCTGGATACCACTGCGAATGAATGAGTCGGTGGCGAGATAGTAACTCCTAGCATATGCCTAAAGTGTAGCACCACCACCTCTGATGGATGATTGTTTCAATATATTTACTGATCAAACAGATCCTGTGTAACGAAAACTCGCGCGCTTGCTGCCTTATCTTGACGATGCGATAAAGTAATTATTTATTATCATTACACGCATGGTTGTGCTGAAGGAGTAATGTCCAGCACTTGGGTTCAGCTGAGGCATTGCGTAGCTGACGGTGGAACTGCGAAGCCAAGCTGTCTTGGCAACAGCGACGCCCAAGCAGGTCCAATCTCTCCATACGGCCCATGTAGGCCATTGATATGCGGGAGGATAGACCGGGGTGTTTCGTGAACCTGCAATATCTTCCGATTGTATCATGCTTATGCTTCAGCCAAGTTCGGGCAAGCGAAATGCGCCAAGCACTCTTGTCTTAGAACAGACCAGCTCCAGCTTAAACTATAACGTCAGTACCAAGGTTTTTGGAACTGTTTAACTGGAGCCACACCTTTCTGACTGGAGAAGGATTCGGGGGAAAACGGATGACGACAACGTGTTACCTTTCGGGTTGTCCTTGCTCAGTCGGTGTGGTTCGAACAACGAGGTGACAATTGCTGCAAGGTCGGACAACTCTGACGACCCGCGATGGTATTACCGAACAGTTAGACTAAGAGCCTGAACTGCGAGGGATTTGACTGATGAACTACGACCATCATACCACAAACTCTACTCTGTATCCTCCGCAGTCCTGGGAATAAATATTGCCTTTGCATATATCAATGTTGTCAAACTTTCATCAATCGTTCTTAGCATCTCATAGGTCATCGTGTGCTGCTTGTTTCTTCATCAACCCTCCGCCAAATTCTGGAAACCGCCGGCCTGATGTCCTTGTTTGGAAGTGCTGGTGTATTGTTACGTAACATATCCATCGCGGCTCGGTCGGCGGCTCCCCGGCGTTGCCAATACTTGCCAAGACCCAACAATCACCCCAGAACGTCTGACCGTCCTTTTTCGCCGATGCGCACTATACGGAATCCAGTACGTGCGGAGCCTCATTAGAGGCTCAGCCAGTCATAATTCGAAGGTTTGGGGGATTCTATGGAGTTGTGCTTATTGCCTGAACATCCTGGGAGCACCTGATTAATGCTAACCGCTCTGGCCTTTCTGAGGGACCTGCTTGCCAAGGCCATTATTCTTACAAGTCTCTTATTTCCCGGGTCCCCATCCGATCGCTTATTCGTATGTCGGGAGGGCTCCCGACCTCCAAGGCGGAGACATTAATACTCGAGGAGTTGGAAAGGCAACCTTCCCCTGGGACAGTGGTGAGGTTTCTACTCACCGGTGATTTTGGGCACCTCTGTTTCAGCCATAGTCTTCCCAACTATGGATTCAAAACGCAAAGCGGTGTGGATCCTTTGAACACCGGATTTGTGTCGGTTTTGTAATCATCTCTCTTATTGGGCCTCGCATGTGCTTTACTTCGGATGTGTGGTGAGCACTCAACGCGTCCTACACTTGACGCTGGAGTGATGCAGGCCCCATTTAAAGTATACTGAGGCTCAAGCCTAGCAATATGTAGACGTATGCAGAAAAATTCTCCGTATTTCATACACCCTTCAACACCTTTACCCAGACTCAAGCCTCATCGGCACTCGCCGACCAACACAGGATCAATAGGCGAAGACCTGACCATGCGGGATATTATGTTCGAGCAGTGGTCTCCACTGTGGATAGTCATGCAAGTTACGCAAGCTATTGCCGGCCGGTGGCAGCCCGTTCTGTACCCCATGAAGACAAGCAGCTAACTCCACAGACTCCTGGGGAAAGCGGGTATCCCCAGCATGTATTGATCGTCATTACATCACCGTGGGGAGATTCTTCTGGAATGGATTTGTCTTCTCCACAGAATGACGGATTGTTCTCATCGGGAATAGTCCCGGTTGGCATGGCTCCATTACGGGCGCTGACACCGCCGAAACATCGCGGCTGGGATAACCGCTGGAACAGCTACTAGGATGGCCGCTGAAGTCATGAGTGAGTCTTATATATTCTCCTAGCGCGCTCAACTATTTGCCTCTTCCCATTCCGCACCATCATCTCACATTGCAAAGCTCACGTCTCCCTTACTACATTCCTCAATCAGTATTCAACTTCATTTGTACAATCTCCTGATTGTTTTCTGACATCAACAAACACTATGACCTGCATCTAAACAATTCGTTATCAGAAAACCAACAAACTCGACTCACTCAAGCAACTAGCCGCAACAATGCACCACTCACCTGATGAGCCCAGCAAGGCCACCTGCCCGGCAGGTAAGAACAATGAAAATAAAACCGACGACTCCAACAATGAAAGCGACAAGGCTGGCCATGAGACCGGTCCAGACATGATGGATATCAAGTCGACCCACCCTGAGGAAGTCAGTGGCGGCATTTTCAGTGGTGAGAACGGAAAGGATTACTGTAACATGAGTCGCTGGGACACCCTATTTGCCGTGAGTAGTATCGGGCGGGGGCATTAGATGACAATAGCTAACTAGTGCATCTTCAACACAGCTCATCACAAATCAGCTGGGTTTGGGTATCCTATCCCTTCCCGCTTGTCTGAAGGTTCTCGGCCTAATTCCAGGCATAGTTACTATACTCTGCGTTGCTCTTGTTACCCGGTATACCGGCATGGAGCTGCACCAGTTCTATTGCCGCCATCACTACGTCATCAATGTCGTTGAGATGGTCAAGATTGTTGGCGGCCGTTCATGGGGCATTGTCGCTGGCATTGGCCTTCTTATCCAGGTTATGATGACCTGTGCCTCTGCTGCAGTTACCCTCTCAATTGCCTTTAATACCCTCAGTAATCATGGTACATGTACTGTTGGGTTTATTGGTATCGGATGCCTGGGCTGCTGGGTACTCTGTATGCCTCGAACTGTCAAGTTTGTGTCCCGCAGTGGCATACCATGTTTTGTCAGTATCATCGCCGCAGCTCTCATCGTTATGATCAGCCTCGGCGTCAAGGAACCCTCTCAAGCTCCTGAAGGATGGAAAGTCAAGATCGAGCTATTTGGCAACCCATCCTTCAGGGAGGTTTTTAATGCCTGCTTGAGGGTTATTTACGCCTTTGCGGGAAATCATACGTTTGTTTCCTACATGGCAGAGATGAGAGACCCAATTAGGGACTTCCCATTTGCTCTCGGCTGGCTTGTTTCTATCTCCACGGTTCTCTACTCAATCCTTGCAATCACGATTTACTGCCTGGCTGGGGAGTATACAACCTCGCCTGCTCTAGGTTCCGCACCTCTAATTCCAGCAAAAATTGCATATGGAATTATCATCCCGGCCATTTTCACTACTGGCCTTGCTAACGGCCACGTGGGCATCAAATACATCTATATCGAGGTAATGCGCTGGATTAAGGCAACCGATGAAGTCACTCAGAATACGAAGAAGTCTTGGACTGTTTGGGCAACCTGCGTCACTGCGTACTGGATTATATGCTTCATTTTATCCAACGCTATCCCGATTTTCGACTCCATTTTATCCATCAGCTCAGCTACTACGTATGCATGGTTTACCTATGGAGTCAGTGCCGTCCTTTGGTTTTCCTTGAATAAGGGCTCTATGTTTGATGGGTGGAAGAAGATTTGCCTTTTCTGTCTAAACTCCTTTCTTATTTTGTTTTCTCTCTTTTTAAATGGTGGTGGGTTATGGTCATCTATCACCGAGCTCTTGGATACCTTTGCCGACGACAGCACCACGGTACAGGGGAGTTTCAGCTGTGGTGACAATGCTCTCTTCTAAACTGGAATTCTTCAAATTGGCAATACTCACTGTTTGTATTTCTTCTCTCAAACATTCTTTATACTCAACGATGAATTTTATCACATGAAGTATTGTGCTGGAAATGAGTAATTGACATGTGAAGGGCATACTAAACGGCGGAAATAACCGATATACAAGTGATCTAATTTAATATTTAGTCCATTTTGTATTTCTAGATAAATATGTCTCTTTCAACAACTCTGGGCTAGAACTGCGAGATCACTCAGCAGTCCAGCTGGGGTTGCGCTTTCCGAGAAATGCACTGACGCCTTCTTCCTTGTCCTTGGTTCCAAAAGCAAAGTAGTACAGGTTCCGTTCAAACTCGTCATCTCGGCCGAGGTCATCCGCTACACATCTGTGAGAAAGGTTCAAGAGAGTAGAGTGGGCCAGAGTTGGCTTACATCGGGACACGGCATCTTTAGCCAACGAAAGTGCTGTCGGGCTGGAGGCTGCTAGTTTCGATGATACGTTGATAGCACTTTTTAGAACTGTACCAGGCTCAAAGAGCTGAGCGACGAGGCCCACTGAGAGTGCCTCAGTCGCGGTGATGGGCGCAGCTAGAAGAATCATTTGCATAGCCTATTCTCATACGTTATCAATAGGTGTGCATGGCATGATAGATGATGTGAGGTAAGAGATAGGTACCTTGAACTTCCCCACGGCATTGGTTAGCCTCTGAGTGCCGCCTGCTCCGGGAATCAAGCCAAGGGTGACTTCGGGCAACCCGAAGCGGCCGATGTTAGAAGCGAAGATCAGGTCGCACTATTTGCAACTTGACGTCAGCGGATAATGGTTCTGCATACTAGTATGTGGTTTCTCAACTGCCGAAGGATCGACTGTGCTTACCATGAGAGCCACCTCGAAACCTCCACCAAGCTGCCGGGTAACCTGCGTTAGTTGTGCCTTGGATAGGAAACTAGTAAACTGGAGAAGATGGAGTCAAACCACTCACCGCCATTCCCTCAACTGCCGCGATCAAAGGCTTACGCACGGCGCGCATCCCGTCGCAAAGGTTGCTGAGATAGCGGCAACCCCGCGCCGCCTCTGCATCCATCTCCGATATCTCTTTGATATCCGCGCCCGCTGTTGAAGAAGGTTAGATAATTTCTACACTTAGAGAGGTATCAATGGTGCTTACCGGAAAAATAAGTGCTGGTCCCGGTGATGATGATGACCCGTACTGCCTTGTCCTTGGCTGCGACGGACAGCTGCTCCAGGAAGACCGAGATCAGCTCCGCCGACAGCGCATTTCTCTTGCTAGGCCGGTTGAAGGCGAGAACCCGCACTCCCTTTTCCGGAGTGGAAGAAATGATCAATGCTTCAGTCATTTTGTCAATTTTCGTGTGGTTGTAGTAGCCGAAGTAAGAGAGTTGGGAAGTGTGTTGGTGAAGTCAACCACTGTTACTAAACGAAAGGTGAGAGAAGAGCAGTGAATCAGTGATTTCCAACCGTAACTGAGACCAGCGGGATTAGCCGGTGCCACGTTGGCTAAATTACCAGTTTTTGCGTGATTGGAAAATCGAGCCGTGAATGTCGATCATTTGACACGTAACAAAGCCATGTCTAAGACTCAGCAAGTGAATCGGCCATAGCTAGACATCTCAACTGAGACAGAGAATCCACCCCGAGCCAACACGGTAAGACGAGGTATAGTGCCGCGCCCAATTGACTGATCGTCGACTCACTTGAGTCATTTTGACAGAGGAGGTTGGTTGACAACCACTCGATTCGGCATCTTGGTGGATGATCTGCCCATCCTTGCACCAGAGCAGGGCGCCCTCAGCTTGGTCCGCGCTGGGTTCTGGCGCTAACAATCCCGACCAGGGGGTACAAAGCCACTGGCGGGACTACCGACTACCTAGCATGGGTTCATACTGGGGAATCGGCGATAAATGGACCGATCCCGTAGCCTCGACCAGGAATACAGCCATCAATGGCAACTTAACCGCCGCGGCCGAATAGTTACCGGAGCTGATTGTCGTTGACAGGAGGGTCCCGCCGACGATCACAGCCCTAGCCGAGCCACGCGTCTAAGCAAGCGCATGCGCGAACATGGTCCCGGCCCTTGTCAAGCTGACGCTAGCTCGAGATGCTGCACGTCTCCAAGCACGATGCTGCAGTTCCCGCGTATGTTGAAGGTTCTTAGTCTCCTTCACGTGCCGCTCCCGGACAATGCGTCCGTTCATGCAGCCGTGTTGGGATGCCCCGCTTGGCAAGCGCTACGTCTCAGAACCTCAACCTCCGAGTGTGAGATTCATCGTCATGTGCTTTTTGTAGTCGAGCCATTCAGCTCAATAGCGGACTGATGAGCCGCGATACTCTCCCAAAGTGTTGACAACTGCCTTAGTCTTTTTAGAAGAGTGGGATTTGGTGTGATAGCACTGCAGCTATGACCCACCTCTCTACTGCAATCGAGGAGAAAGATCATCAATCACCAACTGTGAAAGCCTTTGGCATGCAATATCATGCATTTTCAAGCTGCTAGTAGCTTGGTATTTGCGCTTGATCACTGCCAACAGCCATGTAGTCTCGTCGCCGGTGGCTATTCCCAACCGTTGTTCAGCTTGAGTTGAACAAGTAGTGATGATAAGATCGTCTGTGACACACAAAAAGAGCGGGCCTTTGAAATAAATGATGAATATATTAACTGCCGACTAGAAACTCAGTGAAGAACTTAAGTCGCTATTCTTCAAGCTTAATTATACCTCACTGAGTTCGTATTGAGTTCACTCATCATTCATACCGTCATTCGTCAACAGTAGTAATAATTCACTGCACCCAAGACGATACGATACTCCCTGCCAATGGAGAAACCTTCAGAGCCAGCTGTGGCCTGTCAGCGTCCGATGCTCATATCCTTCAGCTACGGAATGTTGCATCCCCCACGCTTCTCAACAATTACTGCAGCCTTCTATCATCATGTGGCTACTCGGCCTGATGATATTGCTGCTCGTGATCTATCCATGGAGCCCCCTGCAACTATCACTTATGGAGAACTTGCCTCGAGAAGTGCCCGACTCGCAGAGAAGTTACGAAAGTTAGGGGTCGTCCCAGGAGACCGGGTCCCTCTCGTTGTAAAGAGGGGAATTGACATGCTTGTTGGTATCATTTCTGTCTTATCTTGCCGAGCCCAATACGTCCCTCTTGACGGAACTGTTGTCCCTGATGCAACTCTACGATTCATCTTGGAGCAAACCCGTGGACGCACCGTATTGGCTCTGCGATCCACTCGTCATCGACTGGAAGAAATTCCCGGAACCAAAGTTCTTGCGATCGACGAAATGGATGATCAAGAAGGGGAACAAAGTGCTCCGCACGGAATGCCGCAGTGCCTCGTTAGCCCCGACGATGGATGCTATGTAATCTACACCTCAGGTATGTCCAGAATATGTCCACGTAACATGGGCTGAGCTGAAACGCGATAGGTACCTCAGGAACACCCAAGGGTGTCGATGTCACTCATCGAAATGTCACAAACCTCATCTGTCAATCACCAGGTGACTTAGGAATTACCCCAGGCACCCGTGTTGGCCAGGTGTTAAGCATAAGCTTCGACATGGGTAAGTTCCGTTCCATGCTACCTCCGTACTCAGAGCTGACTGGCACGCGATTCTTTAGCGGCATGGGAAATGCTTGGTTGTCTTGTTAATGGGGGGACCCTGATCCTCCGAGGTTCAAATTGGCAACAAGCCTTGCAAGAGGTGACGGAAACGAATCTTGAAATATTTCCTGTCTAACAGCTTTTTCAGATTGACGTTCTTATATGCACCCCGAGCATACTAGCCAAATACATACCCGCAGATTACCCAAACATCAAGGTTGTTGCTACTGCTGGCGAGCCTTCTTCACAGAGGTTAGTTCTACTGCGTCTTATTCGTACTCAAAATGCTAATAGTTTCTCAGGTTGGCTGATACCTGGGCCTCTCACTGCACGTATTACAATTGCTGTGGCCCAACAGAAACGACTATTGTCAACACGATGCACAAGCATCAGCCTCATCAGCCATTGTCTATCGGCACGCCGACACCAAATAACAACGTCTATTTACTTAAGAATGACGACCTCCCCGCAGAGATTGGTGAAGTTGGCATCATGTGGGCTGGTGGATTAAGTGTCACGCGTGGCTACGTTGCCCTACCGGAGAAAACGGCCGAGAAATACAAACTTGATCCCTTCAAAAATGACAGGTAATGTGAAGCAATCCAAACCGTAAGATCTTTAATGGACTAACTTTCATAGATCCAAAATGTATAATACCGGAGACCTTTGCCGATGGAACATGAATGGTTCCTTGGAAATTTTGGGGCGGGCTGATGATCAAGTCAAAGTGAAGGTATGATGGCCACAGCAGTTGTCAAACCTGTGCGTTGTTAACAATCATAGGGTTTTCGAGTGGAACTGGATGGTGTAGCCACATCTATAGCCTCTTGTCAATCTGTCCATAGAGCAACTGCTCTTCTCATCGATGGCGAGATCCATGGATTCCTCACTCCCAGAGACTGTGATCTTGAGATGGTGGTAGAATCCGTCAAGAAAAGTCAACCTTACTATGGCATTCCATCTCAGTTTCACTTGTTGGACTCATTGCCTATGACGGACAATGGAAAAATTGACAAGAAGTCTCTGATGGCTGATACGACTGCAGTCAAGTGGAGCCCTCCCATATGCGAAAAGACATCCACAGGGCTCATTCGACACCCTGAAGCCACTCTTCTGGGCCATAGCAGATCCGACTCCTCCGCGTCAACTCTCACCCAAAACAGCTCAGCATCTGAAAAGTCGGATATCACTGTGGTGGGAGAGGATGTCGACCTCGAAGCCGCTCTCCCAGAAAAGAGGCACCGAAAACACATCCGTGGTCTACGATATCGTGCTCTCATCATCTACCGCCGTTTATTCACTCTGGTCGGCATATTCAACATCGCAGCAGCCATCGCGCTTCTGTTCTCTGGAATCCAGAGGGAATGGATAGGCACCATCACAGCCATCAACCTCGCCACTGCAGTACTCATTAGACAGGACTTCGTTATCAACGTTCTATACACGGTCGCTTGCAGCGTACCAAAGTCTTGGCCACTATCCATCCGAACTCGGTGCGCGAAGATATACCATCTTGGCGGCGTTCACTCCGGCGCCGCGATAAGCGCGGGCGCGTGGCTCCTGGCTGCCAACATTGGGGATGTTGTGTGCATGACCTCAGAATGCACAGGTTGGGGTCATCAATCTCTTGGCGGGAAAGTCATATCTTGGATGCTTTCAGCTCTTTTTTTCGTCATGTTCTTGCTTGCGTGGCCATCTGTGCGCAAGACACATCATGACTTGTTCGAGAAAACGCATCGCTTGGTCGGATGGACAATGCTTGGCCTGTTTTGGGCCCAAGTCGTCGTCACCTGCAATGACACCAAGGATTCAGACATTTCCCTCGGAGGTGCATGTGTACGGTCAGCCTCGTTCTGGCTCCTTGCTGTTGCAACTACAAGTGTCGCCTCGTCGTGGGTGTTTCTCCGCAAAGTACCTGTACAGGCGGAAGTCCTCTCGGACCACGCCGTGAGACTGCATTTCGACTATACTGTTCCGGTCAACGGATCATTCACTCGCCTATCCAAGCGCCCTCTCCTGGAGTGGCATTCTTTTGCCACTATTCCAGCCCCAGAGGCTATCAATGGGCGCCCAAAGGGTTATTCACTCGTTGTCTCGAATGCGGGCGACTGGACCAAGTCAACCATACATCAAAGTCCAACCCACCTTTGGACTCGTGGACTCCCCACTTGCGGAGTTATGCGCATCGCTACTCTCTTCAATCGCGTGGTCTTAATTGCCACTGGGTCGGGGATTGGGCCTGTTCTAGGGCACATCCAGAACCCATCCTGCGCAACCCAACTCATTTGGTCAACATCTCAACCAGAAAAGGCATTTGGCCACGAACTATGCAGTGTTATCAAGGACAAGATGCCTGGCTCAGTCATTCATGATACCAAGAGACTGGGTCGCCCAGATCTTGTCAAGATGGGCTTCAACCTGGCAAAAGGGTTCAAGGCAGAGGCCGTGATCATTATAGCAAACGAGAAAATTACTAAAAAGGTAGTTTACGGGCTTGAGACAAGAGGGATACCTGCGTACGGAGCAATTTGGGACAGCTAAGTGAGTTTGGTGTAGCTAGCTGGGAATCCCTTCATTTTTTCAGTTGCTAGCGTGCAGGGTGGATGGATGGAACTTTTGGTCGTTTGGGTATTCTTTTGGGGTTAAGGACCGGGGAGCTACGAAACTGGAGCCGCCAAGGTCGGGAGTGATGACGTTTCTTCTTTTGGGGGCTTTGAGACATGTATTTCGACGTGGGCGACGGGCTTTGGGTACAATACTATTCAATATATGCTATCATCTATGAACTCCCTAAAAGTAAAGACAATTCACACCAGTTCTCCCTATTTCGTATTCATCCACAAGTCGAATCCTTCATGCTCTTGGTAGATTTCTCAAGATCGCGAAGATCAAATGTGTTCGACATTTTTAACGCCTCCCCTCACTTGGGACGAGATCATTAGTAAGGTGTGGGAGAGGAATGTAGAGGCTGAAGCCGAACGCGGAACTAGCTGCTCACATTCATAATCAAGGGCGACGTAAGGTTCATTTTAACGCCACAATCATCAAAATTGGCGTAGAAGGTGTCTTCACCATTTGCTGAGTGACAAACTTACGCAAGCCACTTTCGGTCGCGGCCTTCTAAAGAAAAGTATAAGAACGGCAGCCTCCATGTCTCGACGCCGGAATAACGTACATTCCAAGATGTTATTTGACACTCATTCCCTAAACCCCTGGTCGATTTATTACCATGGAAGTCGAGAACAACCTCCGGCCAGACTTTGACGAGGGCTTTGCAATACACAGCCGTCTCCTTTCCTGTTGGCGAATGTCATCGACATCTCCAAGCAAGAGATTATAGTAGTCATCACAGAAATGGCACCTGGAAAAAAAGCCATTCTGGTCCGACCCCTCCCCCTCATCGATTTGGATTTCTCGTTGACAAGACTTTGGTTCAAATTTAGATTGCAGGATGGCTTCTGGTCGCTGTCGCCACGGCCGTCATCATCGCCCGTTTATACCTACGGATCAAGATTCAGCATCGAAGATTGCTGGTCAGCGACTTACTCATATGCGGGGCTTGGGTTACTGCGGTCTGGCTGAACTCTTTCAACATTGTTATTGCACGATACGGCGCATTCGACCCCCCTCCAGTAAATAAAACAACGGCGGGCTCCCAAGACAACGCTCAAGATTTTCAATTCAGTCTCAAGGTACAGTTATTTTATCGACGAGGGATTGATTAGATACCGAAAAAGAGAAACCTGGACTAACTAAGACATGATAGATCTTCTGGCTAGTGAATGTCCCGTTCTTGCTGGTTCTATACCTATCCCAAGCTACACTGCTTTCGATGTATCTGCAAATATTTCCCGATTTCATGCAGAAGCGGAGATTATTCTTATGGGCAACGCTTATATATGTTGCTCTCTCATTTGCAGCTAGTATGCTTGTGTTATGTCTTACTTGCTTACCGATTGACACCAACTGGTTAGTTCAATCATTCGCTACAAGCAAGACGCGAAACGCAAAGACATACTGACAAATTGGGATTAGGGAGCTTTCAGAAGCGTGCCCGAGCCATGTTAGAGCAATGGTATTTACAATAATTTGGGCTCTACACATCGTTGGGGACCTTCTAGGTGAGATACGCGTAGCTAGTCAGTCAGCTGCAGAGCACGACAAACTAACCCGCATAGTATTCTCTCTGCCTTGGCTTATCATTCCAGGATTAAATATGAGGAGGTCACTCAAGGCGGGAGTCTATTTTACGTTTCTCCTGGGTATAATAAATATCGCATTCGACATACTCCGGTTTGTTGCAGTTACAGAATCAACCGTCGACACTCATGTTGATCTCAGTACAGTCGGTACGTCAATCTTTCCCCACCTCTGATATAATTTCCTGGCAACAAAGTCCATCAGAGCTAATTTAAAAACCTTTTACGATTATAGGACTTTGGGGCACTCTTGACTGCAACGTAAGTCTTATCATTGCGTGTCTGCCGTCATTGAGGCCGTACTTTGGCAGTTCCACAGACAGCATCAAGGATAATAAGAAGATTAATAAGATACCAAGCCGCAAGGTATCAGAGGCAAGGCTCAATGGAATTGATTATGTAGGATCTAGCGGTCTACACAACGCACGTTCGTCTTCATTCAACTCAAATAGCTTGGACAACGGTCTCGAGGAAGATCAAACAGTGGCATCAGTTATGGTGTAAGATGGAATCTTGTTTCAGTTTACAATTAGCTAAGGATGGTGCTTCATTTGGATAATAGGATATTTTAAACCAACAATTCTTGATCGTGAAGCTAGCCAGAATTTTAGACAAAAATATGTCCTGTAGGCAGACATGAGGTGAAACACCCTTTTTTTGAGAGAAATTTGCACGGGGTAGAAATAATCAAATGATACCACACGGAGACGAACATTTCAATGTCTACCGTACACTATGATGCGACAAACCGATAGCGCTTGAGGTGTATGACTAAAATTCGTAACAAACGAAATCATCACTAGCTTGACGACTAGGGTTGTTGTTGACTTCCAAACCCTTCTCACTATCGATCTCTCAGTCAAAGGGAGCCTAACAGCTGCTCGTGGGAAGTTTTCCTTTCCTCAATTGACTCGCGCAACAGGTGGATCTCGTATGTCGCTACAATACGAGACAAGACAGCCCCGGCTATCATGCGAAAAATAACCGGGAGGGTGTCATTGACTGAGATGAAAAGCGCCGAAGAGAACACTAATGTCCCAAAGATGATGTGGCAGGCAGTAAAAGTTGTTGTCAGCAAAGAAAATGCTGCAAAGACCAGCGATTCTGGTCGCGCGCTAAAAATGACACCAGAACGCCGCGTAAAAATGCTTCGTGTGCCTCGTACGATCCAAAAATTGTGCCTCACCCGCTCGGTGTCAGCCATGTCATCTCTTTTTGTCATGACAGAAATTCGAAAATGCATCGTAATGATTGCCATGGCATGGATAACCCAACCAAGGAAAGCCCATAGAAGAACCAAATATTCAGCGTTGGGAACAACCGTGAAAGTAGTTCTAGCCCCCAGCTGCCATGTTAACTGGCCGGTATTTGCGACTGAAGCCATTGCCAGCATGTATTCGATAATGATAACAATATAGTCGAACTTCTGTAGAACCTTCGGTCTCGGTGAGGGTTTATGCCGAAGGCTTTCAATGACGGACTCATATTCGGATGATCGATAGACGTTCAGAGCCGGCGATCCCATAGCCACAGAGAATCCAAGAACATATCGATGGCTGAGAAGGGCTAGAATGGCGGTGTCCTGGGGGCGGATTCCAAGAGCGGCAATAATAGTAGGCAGTAGGCTAAGAATAAGAGCCGCAGAAGCCATTTTATTTTTAATTATTTCAGGTGCAGCTTCTAAAATGCAATCGACAACCTCGTGAGTCATAGAATCGAGTTTGAAAAGCTTAAGGATGGGGCGGACATTAGTGGCATTATCCCGATTGTCAAGGTATTCATTATACTCCGTGGAGCAGTTGTCGCGGAGAATTCTTTGCAAGCCGGCATTGTAATTCGGATAAAAAGACTCGAGTGGGTTGCTCCAGCTCGCCATCGTCGGGGAGGCGAGCAGTATTAGGCCAAAAATGGACGAAAGAAAGGGAGACCAAATTCTGTTCATGGTATCAAAATTTCCGAGTAACTTTCACTAAACGTTAGGCGAGAGAAGAAGCGAATAGGACAAAGAGAATATCTCCGTACCCTTCATAAATTTAGACTCGTAGTTTCTCACTGATAAGTATGGGTTTGACACGATGGGAGCCGACGTCACTCTCTTGAGTGTTGACGTCATGAAGAAACATCCCTCCCACACAGACATACTCCGCACGCCTAATAAAACACGTGGTAATATATGTATTCAGTGTATTGCACTGCACATCTGTAGAGTGCTTGCGTAAACCACCAATAATAATTCTCAACACCCTGCGCGATCTCAGCATAGCTTCGTCAGCTTATGCAAGACAAATAGGTTACCAACTATTTGTAATCATTATGGAATCAATACTTTGCTACGGAAATGCCAATGTCCTGCCTATTTGCTGTGCAGGTTTGGATACGTTTGGATGTAACATATGCTAGACCACGTGGCCTCGGGGTTCGAACACAGTGGCAATAGGAACCCAGCAGCTTCTTGTATTCATGATTGGCGGGAATTTTCTCAGATCCGTATTTCTATGCAGCTTATAATGGGACGATAGATGAACTTTCCTATTGATTTGATGCCTGCCGTTTTGTTGGTGGAGAATGCACTACTTGGCAGGCGAGTACGTGAGCAGAGCATTGAGAAAAGAGCAAGTGAAGGTCAGACGCTACAGTGAATAAAATAACTGGAGCCTAGTAAATTGAACCTAGCTCTTCTCAATTCATCTAGCAAGCAAGGAGAAAAATAGCGATATGAGCTTGTGCATCAACTTGGGCCAGAGGAGCCGCCATGGAAAATGACGTAGTAGAATTTATAGAAGAGAACAAGAGGAGATTGATTTTTGGAAGGATTGGGCAGAACCACTGTTTGCAGTGGTGATCTTGGTAACCGTTGGTCCTACTCTCTCTAAACCTTTGTGTGCTTGTCAACACCATGGCACTGTATACAGTGACATTTGCATTGCCCCAGGCCAAACTCGGCAGATACTGCACGCCTACGAGTTCTATGGTACTTCAATGGAATTGGAAATTTCATTAGCTATCCCGTACTTAAGCCAAACTGGCAAACAGAGACGACCCGGGAGATCCCAGCTGTGGTCATTTTGGAAGTTCAGGAAATATCGGGTTCGGGGAAAGGAGTTTGACTTTCATCTGGAGAAATTAGAGGTGGATCATCAGAGGCCTACAGGGACTTCCTGATGAGTTGTTGGGCAAGTCAATAAAATTATATCTGATGAGAATTCTGTTGGCGTTGGAGAATCGGGGTAATGGAGCATCAGAACACGACGCAACGCGCCTTTAACGTAGATGAGGCAGTGTCGGACGGCTAGCAATTGGAACAGATTGGAGCAATAATTATCGGTATCATTAATGGATGTGGTTTGTTCATTCCTGCCAGTAAGTCATATTATTTAGGGTAGGAAGGTAACGCAGCGGCCAATGCATGTTTCACTTATAGCCGTGCATAATTAGTGTGTGTGTCTCAAGGGCGCGCCAAGCCGGAGGTTCTTGACGATCGCGGAAAGTTTCTGAGCGTCAATTCCACCAAACAGGTGAGAGTCCATGAGCATAATGAGCATCATCGAAATTGAGCGCTTAGGCAGTTTCAACCTTGTTCTCGTTGAGGCGCTTAACATGGACTGGGGACAACAGGGTTGGCCCAGCTACTCACTAAAGACCTGGGTCTGAGCTCTAGGATGATGCATTTGGGTACCATCGAGGTCTGCTAGCTGGTATTGGCAGTTTCAACAAACGTTAAGTTGGTTTCGTTTCTTGCTCACAAGACATGCGCCCGATAATCCGATGCTAAAATACGCTTCGGTAGAGCCTCACAATCTAACACTGGTAAGACGCTGGTCCGAAGCACCAGAATCAGTGCATTTCATCCCCATTGTTTTTCGAGATTAATTTTGCCGTCATCGATGTTCGCAAATTGCTGGTGTTGGTTGCACATCCCGGGGTGACGTGCAGAGTCGCAGTGAAGATTGACCCGAAGCTCCGAAATTCCCACGCCAAGCGCACAGCCAGCCCTCGCAGATGACAGTGGGCCTTTTCATGGCATTTCGGTGTGATTGTGGTTTTCATACAGAATGCGTCTCAAGATCCTGCCAGTTCTCCGTCCCAACCCCTGTTACCGTTTCAATCAACTCCGCCCGTTTCAGGCCACCCGGTATTCTCCACCCTGACCCCTCCCCGTATCCCTGCAGTCGCGAACAGCAGACCTGTTTTCGTCTAGTAAATGGATCATTTAATATCGGACAACATCAGACGGTAAAATTAAGGTAATCTCAAGGGGGGTGACCCGCAGGGAAAGTTTTGGGGCCGGGTAGCAATAGAGCGTGTTTTATCTAAACGTGGAAACCAAGAAGGTTTGTATGCGCATCGATCGGGGATTAAAAATGTTAAAGATTTACGGCCTCAAAGGCATGGCCTTCAACATAAATCTAGTGACTGCATTCTTTGTATGTGTAATCATACAACATAATTGCGTTCTTTTAATTATGTTGCAAGTTGTTCTAGAGACATTTGTTCGCAAGTTTCCGGCGACCGACTCGTCTGGTTTGCCACATGAACTACGGAGAGCTGTGGCCAACCCAAAATTTACAGCCCCTGAAACCTGAATTAAGCTTATCCATGCAAAGAGGAACTGTACATGACGTATCATTCGTAACCCTGGTCCAACTATGTCACTCACCAGGAGCATGTCACTCGCTGCCAAGGGAGTATGTCACCAGCCAGCCGCCAGTGGCAGGCGTGTTAAGCTTATCTGTGGAACGGGGAGCGGTAAGTAACCCCTGAGGGTCAGTTAAGCTTATCCACACTCTATTCTGGAATACGACGGAGGAACTTCAGGCGGACCCTCGGGCTACCGTCAAATCATGCTTGTGGCGAGTTCAAGCAGCAGATAAATATGCTGAGATTCCCCCTCTAGTTCGACTATCCTCTCATCCTCACCAACGACCTGGAGTCAGACAATTACACACCCTCTCACTTCTCTTTTCACTCTTTACTACACTCTCCGTTGATCGGATTCATTTCAACTACCAAAACCAAATCAACCAAGTTCTATCTTCCACCAACTTCATCATGCATTCCGTCAGCATCATCTCTCTCCTCGCCGCCGTGCCCGCGGCCATGGCCTGCCTGGGCTACGATGGCGGTGTTCCCGCATCCACCGGCTCCAAGTCTCTCTCTGCCCCTCAGTACATCGGTGCTGGTGAGACCTTCGATGCTGGTTGGGTCAAGTACGACCGTGGCGAGGCCTGCTCTGGCCAGAGCGAAGGAGGTAAGTGGCTTATTTCCTAGCCGACATTTAGGGCAACATACTAACACAGCTGATAGGTGAGGCCGACACTGTCTTCGTCCTTGAGGATGGTGCTACCCTGAAGAACGTCATCATCGGCGCCGACCAGAAGGAGGGTGTCTACTGCAAGGGCAGCTGCAACCTGGAGTTTGTTTGGTTCGAGGCCGTCTGCGAGGATGCCATCTCCATCAAGGGTGACGGTACTGCCAACATCATTGGTGGTGGTGCTTACGGCGCCGCCGACAAGGTCATCCAGCACAACGGATGTGGCCATGTCAACGTCATCAACTTCTACGCCAACGACTACGGCAAGGTCTACCGATCATGCGGTAACTGCAAGGGCAACTGCGCCCGTACCGTCCACATGGAGGGTGTCACTGCTGTCGGCGGCGGTGAGCTCATGGGCATCAACACCAACATGGGTGACAAGGTACATATTATCCACTTCACTGCAATGTCACAGCCGAACAAAATAACTAACTCGTGCTACCTAGGCTACCTACGACAACAACTGCTACCCCAAGGTCCAGTGCCAGGCTTACGACGGCTGCGACAAGTCTAACGGTGACTGTGAGCCCGTTAAGAAGGGCGAGTGCTAAATGCTCGTCACTTCAGGGTGAAACAATGCCTGGGGGACTCAGATCCGCCAGGTTCACAAGGACCGTTTTTACTTCTACCTAGGCAGCTTTAGAGCCTAATACTTCAATGTACTTACTATAAGGGGGACTGGTGTATAGACATAAGTTCAAGGAAAGGAAGGAAGGGAAGAAAAGTGTACATAGCTATAGGGTTCCCTCCTTGTCAATTCAATCCAGAACTAGGCCATTACGACCACAAGTTGTTATCATTTTCGCTTGAATAGTGACAGTGACTTTTCTGACTCTGCATGTTTACTGAACAAAGCGCCTAAGTTAACTGACCCATGATAACGGAGGGGCTATTAGACTGGGGACTCAATGCCTTGCGTTAATAGTAAATTCTAGCTACTTGCCGTATCCGTACAGCTAAATACAATGGTGGTACCTTTGTCAACCTCGGCCTGTCTCATCCGTTCGTCTGGCAACGGGCTTGAATCATCGTGATGTCCCTTACGTGACTTGTAGTTTGCAGTGCCGTCACTCCAGAGATGTTTAACCAGTCAAAGAAGGGAAGATAAAGTTTAAACGACTCGCCGAAATTAATAACAAGAGTTATTGTGTTAGGTGAGTCTGGCAGGTAGGTGATGATTAACACACGAGTTACACCACTGAAGGAATTTTTTCAAGTAAGGCGAAACTTTATGTCTCCAGATACCTTTTTAGACGTCCAATTTTCACGGATCAAATGAGACGTTGCTAACTTACTTTCAAAGGCCTCCACCCAGACTAGCACAGCCGTGTCTATTTTACCACAGCCCTTTGGTGATTATATTCTTTTAAATATGATGATACGCACCTTGCTTTTGGATTGCCAATCGCTTGTTTAGCTATTGTGATCCCAATATCCACATGTTCTGCGAGTCGGAGAAACCGCTACCCTAGACCGGCTTTTGTGGTGGTGGGTGGGGTTGATCTTGGTTAGTGTGCATTTCGGCCCATCTCAATAGAGGCCCATGCGATTCATTCCTGGTGCTTCAAAGATGTAAATTAGGAGTTTTATAATAACTGCACTGTGATTGATTGCTATTGCTTCAAGTTCCTAAGTATCAATTAACCCTAGTCAGATTCTTGTGGAGAAAGGTACGCGCTGGAGACGTACCCATTTATTGAAAGGAGAGAACAAACAGGCTGTAATCGCGCCATGGAGGAATACGCGTACTACGTATTGAGACTGCTCGAGACCCAGTGACTGTGTGGCCCAATTAAAACCCATCGCTGCAGACACATGGCTGCTTGTTCACAAGCATGTCCACCAGCATGTCCACTACGAGACGCGTACGGAGTAGTCCAGACCACGCGAGTAACTACTCCGTGTCCCGTCAGCTTGCAGCCGCGATCACGACGCCAGCACGACGCCGCTATGCAGCTACTGGGCGCTGACCAACCAAGTCGGCGGATACCAGCGGATCTCTATGACCGGTTCTCCTCCAAGCGCCAGGCCACATCATCAACCATGCGGCCCCCCCGTAAGCCATCGCGGCCGGGGTTGCAATCCGCCACCGCCATCCCGCACAGCCGAAACGCGCGGAGCGAATAACGGGCCTGTAGCCGAAAAACGGATCTGCCTGCCGCCGAACGGGGGTAATCACGCTTACGACAAGGATCCGGCAGACAGACGGCTCAGCCTTGTTTGCTGAGCTCTTCCCCGCTCAGCTTCCAACATTTTTTAAACCGTCGGTTGCCTAGAGTGCTTCTCCGGCTGACAATTCCACTTGCGATGCGTAATTGAGGGTCGCTTTCCGCTATGTCTGATATGCGAACCCTGAAGCGCTTGGTGGTGCTGGTCGATGGGAGCGAGCCGCGCGAGAAGAAGAGTGAGCCCATCTCCACTTTGTCGCGACCAAGCCGTTACTGACCGCGTCTGCAGAGGAAGGAAACCAGTCAAACATCCAGAGGCTCCGGCAGCTGGTTCGGGAGGGTGTCTGCCCCTCGGGACGCGCTCTGGTGCAGATTCCAAAATACTATGTTGCCGTTGGCAACATTCCCAAGTTCGCCGACAGATTCAAGTCCAAAGCTGCGACCGACGACACCGCCGACCTGATTAAATCCATCGTCAGGGACGTCTGCTCCACGCTAGACCACCCCGAAGATGAGCTCTGGCTGTATGGATCTGGCCATGGCGCCTTTGTGGTGCGCGCTGTCGCTGGAATTGTGCATCGAATGGGCCTGCTGAAGCAACACCTGACGGGTCGATTCGAGGAGCAGTTCGACTCTACATGCGCACTTATCAAGGCGGAGCTTGAGGACGACTACAGATACGGCACACAGCTGGTGCAGACCATCAAGGACAACGCCAACGACCCACCTCGGATACCCTTTGTCGGTCTGTTCGACACAGTGAAGCTCACCGCGTTGAAGACGCCGTACGACATCTCGTTTGTTCCTTCTATTGACACTCTACGACATGCGCTAGCTATCAACGAAAGTCGCTCCTCCAGGGCACCCGAGGTGCTTGAGGTCCCTAGCGACACTGACATGACTAGGCGATCTCTTGTTCAGGCTTGGTTTCTTGGCACGAACGACGATCTGTGCGGTGGCACAGCCAATGACGGCCTTTCGCTCTATCCACTCCAATGGATCCTGCTGGAGAGCATCGAAGCCGGGCTGAGCTTGCTGTCCATGGAGAAGCCAACAGCTGGCGAGAATCCGCTGTCTCTCGTCTTTCCCCAGTACGCTGGTAATCTACCAAGTCTGGATGGATCAGAAGACATCGAGTGGCGCCTCAAGTATTCAAATGGCATCGAGGTCAGCATGTTTGACCTCCAAAGCACTCATGCGCCGCGCTCGGCGACGGTTGGCGATACCCACAGCTTGAAACATGACCCTGAGCGCTTCTCACGAGGTGCCACGCGCAAGGTATTTGGTACCGATGCGTTAAAAGGATGGAACGCGAACGGTACAGTTTGAAATCGACAGTTAGAATCTGGACTCTGCTGACATTTGACAGAACCACATGGCACAATAATTCATCCTTCCCTCTTCTGCGTCCTTGACAGATACCCCCGATATCTTGAGCTTCCCAGCTTCAAAACTCTGAAAACAAAAATCTCAAACTTTCAGGACACATGTCTTGTCGACGATGAAAACCTGCTTGTCCCGTGGCTTAGGGACATGCAGTTGCATGCAAGCGGTGTCAAGGCATTCCGGATATTGGTTTGTGGTAAGACTGGAGTGGGAAAATCAACACTGATCAACAAGGTATTTGGCGTCGAGATGACCGGGGAGTCCAAATCCTACGATCAGGGCGTGCACGATATCAACGAAGCATTTGAGTCTCCCCTTCACCCGGGATTGCTCATTCACGACTCAAGAGGCTGGCAAGCAGGAAGCGATACAGAACTCGAGTTGATCGCCAAGTTTCTCAGGCACCGCGCGTTCCAGGAGGACCCCGCAAAAGCCCTGCACGTCATCTGGTAAGCCCACGTCAGCTTCATTGCGTGTTTATGCATCTAATAAGCTTAATCAGGTTCTGTGTGGATGCCGACGTAAGCCGCATCGAGGAAGCAGACAAGAGGACATTTGCAACCATTGCTCAATTCTCGCATCAAGTCCCCGTATTTGTTGTCGGTACAAAGAAGGATAAACTCACAGGCTATCGCAAGATGCAGCTTTTAGAAGAGCTCATGGAGAAGACAAACGATTACAAAGAGGCCAAAAAGCTCGCGGACGAAAAAGCAAACGAAATGGCCCAGGCGCAATTCGACGAGCTTAGAAACCAGTTGTCACAGATTGAACACTACAAGGCTGATGGCTACTGTTGTCTTTCCAAAGGTAAGCTTTACTTCTGGTTGAGATACTATGGTTCTAACATCTATCAACAGACGACGACGCGGGGGTCAAGGATCTCCTCTCCCAAACCCTCGGACTTATTGTCGACGAACGAGTACGTCTATTTTGCGTTGCGGCGCAAGTCGTTGATGTTGAACAGAAAATCAACTCAGCAATAACAGAGTGTATGAGACTAGGTACTCATGCGATTCGCACCGCCGCTGTCCCGCTTCCGTTTTCTGGCATCATCGGCACGCCCACAGTCTCGCGACTCATCTGCGAACACGTCCTGCAGTGCTTCGGATTTCCCAAAACGACCCCAGAGGAGATCGAGAGGATCATGTCAGATATCGTCATGGGGAACCTCAAGAAGTTTATGAAAGTCTCGCTGATGCAATTCGCCATTGTCGGCGCCGTTACTCTTGGTGCGGCGATACCCACGGTAGGTATTGGTGCGGTCGTCGGCATTGCCGGCTGCATTTGGAGTCTTCCGCCGACTGCTAGAATGCTTTTAAAGTGCTCCTGCGACATGATTCTCATTCTCGAACGCTCTTTCAGATACGGCGGCAAATATGTTTCAGTGAAGCAGATCGAGGACGCCGCAAAATACTACACATGCACGACAATCAAGACATTTGCTGGAAAAGAGAAGCGCCTGCAACAGCAGGTCCATGACGAGATCGACCAGCTCATCCCGCTGAAAAACCTGAAGGTCGGCTTCAAATTCAACAAACTCCGAGGCGCCGTAGAAGAGACCATCTACAGCAATCGGTTTGAAAAATCACCAGACTACCAGTCGACTATGAGTTCATCCAGTCTTGCACTCGGTAGCTATTCAAAAGATCCCGCAGAAATGCCCGTGCCTCCTGTAGTCTCCGAGCTATCCGGGGACATATCAAAGTCGGAGCTGTCGGCGGACCCAGATTCGGTGAAATTCCTCAAAGAGACAGGCTATTCATTTGGGTCTGCCGCCGAGTTGGACTCAACTGAGGTGCTTAATAATGCCATGACTGTCAGCTCGCTTTCCAACGGCGGTTTCAGCCCGGTAGAAACAGTGACAACCGGGACAACTACTCTCAATAACGTCTCACCAAAGACCAGAGGCAGGCTATCGGAGCTTTGGGTAGACCCGCCCGAGCTCGAAGGCAATACCCTAATTGGTGGTCCGAGGGAAGAGTTGGAAGGTTCCGTGCCAGCGGCAGCCAAGGCCGAGGGTATAAGCAGGTCCCGCTGGGGGAAGCTGTCAACGTGGAAGATTGGTTCTAAGAAGCCGAAGAATAAATGAGAGGGTGCTTAGACCGGCACCACGTCAGCAGGCCTCCGTGGCCCTTAATACCAGCTCAGGCAATATTCTTAACTTTTATATCCCACCTGACAATGATTGCGAAGCGAGCCAAGTCAGGGGCTGAGCGTGTGGATCAGCTACCTCGGGCCAATCAATACCCCAGCCCACCGAATGTTCATGACTAGTCCAGACTCTAAACAATGGTAGACTGTGTTTCTCGTCCGAGGTAGAGCGGATGGTGATGCTCCAGCTACAATAAGAGCCGTTCTCGGCCTAGACACGCGAAGCGCACCTATCCAGGATCGCATTGATAAAGCCTAAAATTAAGTTCGGACAGTCTCTATCCCAAATGGGAGGCTGTTTGCAGCTTTCGTATTCTCCGGAAGAGGGAATCGCGACGGATGCACCGGCAATGATGGAATTGACTGGCCGGGCTGTCCTTGAAACCCCTCCACCAACGATGATTTGTGGTTTAAATGGGGGCCATCTTAAACCCCGTGTTTTGTTGGGCGTATAAGGAGATCGGGACTAGTCTCTTACACGTAAATCATTTTCTTCACTGGTGGAAAAACGCTTGTTTCATAGGATGGGACGTGAGACGGCCCCAACGCCCAACTCGGTCAAGCGGAACCAACTCCGCGACGCTTCGACTACGGAAGGGCATAGCGGCCCGTTCCTGGAGCATTTCGTTTACTGACATCCGCTGACATCTTATGATCGCTCAGTGGCGTTTAAATCTTTTATATTTAACGGCAGCTGTTCTTTTTCTGGGACTGAGGATCCATTGCACTACTGTACTCAGTCAGTTTACAGTATTGGAACTCATCATCTCTTCCGCCAGTCGACACAATTTCGCCATCATGAAGTTCACTCTATCCATCTTGTCACCCTTGGTTCTTGGCGCCCTTCAGGTTGCGGCGGCACCTGCGCCAGACTCCGTCCATTTGGCGCCTCGGGCCACCCCGACCGTCTACTTCTGCGGCGACAGCACCATGGCCAAGAACGGCGCGAATGATGGCGACACTGACGGCTGGGGCAACTACATCGGCAACTATGTGTCATTGACCACGGTTAACAAGGCCATTGGTGGCCGCTCAGCCCGCTCGTACTGGAACGAGGGTCGGTTCCAGGCTGTTGCAGACCTTGTGGTTTCGGGGGACATCGTTGTCATTGAGTTTGGACACAATGACGGAGGCACGCCCACGTCTAGCGATAACAAGCGATCCGACTGCCCAGGAGCCGGTACCGAGACGTGCATCTCGGATTTGACAGGCGAGACAGTCTACACATTTGTCTACTATGTCATCCAAGCATCTAAGCTCATGACGGCTAAGGGAGCCACTGTCATCCTCAGCTCGCAAACACCCAACAACCAGTGGGAGACAGGTGTCTGGGTTGGAACCGCCCCTCGATTCGTGGGTTACCAGAAGACGGCCGTTACCGCCCTGGCCAACTCCGCTGTCACATTTGTGGACCACTTCGAGGCCGTCAGCAAGGCGTACCTCAAGCTTGGAAACACTGCTGTTAACGCCTTCTACCCTAACGATCACACTCACACCAGCCCCACCGGAGCCCAGCTTAGCGCCCAGGCCTTTGCTCAAGCTATTTACCAGAAGCTGAACGGAACAACAAGCTTGCAGTCTTATATTAAGACCCCTATCACCACTGTATACTAGACTTCGATGTGGCGGACTTGGATGAGCCGGCATTGATATGCAATGAAGATCAATTGTACATACGGGATGCCAGAAAACTGTTGGCGATGGCGCTAAAACTACCTTCTATGTTGCTCTGGATATGTTTCAAGCTCCTCTATGGAGTCAAGATTAGTCACAGAGTTTTAACCTTTATCTTATACCCAGCGGTACCACGTGAAGCTAGAATAATCCAATAAATCGGGTATTAACCCTGGTTCACCAAATTTGTTTACGGAATCACCCGATGCTCGTTGTTTCTAGAATTCCGACTGGGTATGTGTATCGTATCTGCATGTTTCGCGCTGACGGTAGTGGATCTGCAGGTCATAACTCTAGTGGACATGACATCCGCCCCTACCTTGTTTGACTTGCAGTGGCTGGATTAATTGGCCGTCAACGAGTGCCAATGTTACTTTAGCGACCTTTCAGCCCCTCTATAATTTCATCCAAGATTAGTAGGTGCCTCCACGGAGATTATTGTAGCAGCACAGCATTGGATACATCCACTTTTGTCTTGGATCGATATCGATCTAAGATGTAGGAGTGATATGATAGGTAAGCCTTTCAGCTGGACTGCTGCTTACTGTCTAGTGATACGATAATTGAGCCTTTCAGCTGGACTCCTGCTTACTGTCCAGTGATACGACAGTTGAGTCTTTCAGCTGGTCTGCTGCTTACTGTCCATGCCGAATCAAGGAGTGGGTTGTCAAACTATTGGATGCAAGCACCCAAACCGGACTCGAGAATGTGGGTCATGTGGGGGCCTCCGTAGCGAGATCTCGACAGTGTCCAGACAGCTCGAGACCTGGAAATATGGGGCAGCGATTATGATATGCACCTACTAGTGCCATAGCAAATATATGAGCTAATGTACTCTGCTCTCCGGTATGAGCCATATTATTGGTATTCCATGTAGCGGATGCAGCTAGTTATCGTGTTAATTGGCGGTGAGACAACGTGTGGCACGACATGTGCGTCTCTTTAAGAATCGATCGAGGTGCAAAAAGTACACTCCGACCTTGAATAATTCCACAGGAACTCAGTACTGCGACGATTCACGGCTCAGTATATCAACATGGACGACTTCTCCATATCTTCAGTTTGTAAGCCTCTGGAGGGCCACACGATTCCCGCCTTCTTCTCTCGCTACCCTGCCGCTATCAGCATAGAATCTCGACGTGTCCAAGAAGCACTCATACAAATTGGCGAGCAAGCTTCAGAACAAGGCACAAGAGAAAGGCGTCGAGCGCAAATCCGACACTCAAACCCTCACGGAGATCCTTTTGCCATATGTCACTGCTCAGCTATCCCCGAGAGACTCATTCTCCTGGCATGCATTGTCGAGGTGATGTGGATACATGATGGTATATTTACCCAGCTCCAGACATGTCATATCTCTAACCTTGGGATTGAAATGCAGATGTCACAGAGGAACTAGAACACAACACTGTAAGAGTTTTAAAAGTATTTACGAATGAGGAGTTAACCCTTCAGTAGGCATGCACCGCGCATAGTGTTCTTGCTGAAGTTCTTCGACTTGATATTGAACCATCGACAGTCAAATCACAGGGTTTACGGCAGAAAGCCTTGGCTGTTGTACTTAGAAAAGCCATTGATATTGATCCTGCCCAGGCCCCTGATATGATTGAAACGCTCAAGGTATACTTGAAGACTTTTGATAATCGCGACGATGACTTTTCCCGAATGGAAGAGTACATGCCTTACCGCATCGCCAACTGTGGCTACTGGCAAGTTCTACCGTTCTTTGAAAGCAATCATAAGGTTAGGAGTCTGACAGTTGTGATCCATTTAGGATTTCTTCTTTCTTCATTCGCTGGGGAATGGACATGACCCTTACTGATGAGGATTACGAGTCTGTCCGAGAATATGACCTCGCGATGGGCAACGTTCTGGGTCTCACGAATGACTACTTTAGCTGGAACATTGAAAGGGACAATCCAGTGGACCGGATTAGAAATGGTGTGAGAGTTCTAATGAAGGAGCATGGGGTCACTGAGAAAGTAGCAAAGACACTACTTTTAGGTATTATTGTTGAAGAAGAGTCAAAGGCTGCAAGGTTGAAGGATGAGCGTTTGAAGAAACCAGTTTCTAAGGAGATCTTGCTGTATTTTGAGGCAATCGACTTGTATGTCGGCGGAAGCTGCTATTGGCATGCAACTGCACCTCGCTACCAGATATTTGAGTAAATTAGTTATTAGCTGTATACTCGTTTTGGAGCTTCATTCAATATCACTAGATGCATGACGTCAAAGTAATGATTTTACGTGCATACATGAAGCTAATTTATAGGATTTCTCTGCCTAGTCTACTCACTGATGCCTTGAGAGCAGCCTCTTTGTCTAAGTTTAACTTGCTATCGAGCATTACATGACGAAATGGCACCACTAAAACAGACGGATCTTGCCAGTTACCGTGGCCGTTGATCCAGAACTCAAAGTCGAAGTATCCATACCAACACCAGTATAGCCAGGCATGCCCGTACCCGTCTGCTGAGTACCATTGGTGTTGTTTCTATCCTGACCAGTGGGTTGCAAGAGGTGAAGCCCGGCTAGGTCCTCAAAAAGGCTCATGACACTTGACGGCATATACTTGCCCACCAATGCAGGTGCGACAATCAACCCAAGGAAAACGTTCAGCATGAGGAAATAAATGATTGTCCAGCGGATAACACGACGCTGCCTCAGCTTTGACTGTTTTGTCGAATAGACTGGTGCACGAACTTGTCGACTAGTATTTTATCAGTAAATCTTTCCGCACATAGCAGTCGGAGAATACACACCTAGGCTGTAGCCAAAAGAGCATGGTCGAATGCAACATGTCAATGCGAGGAATGACAATAATTGGCAACATCAGAAACAGAAGGAAATGCCCAAGCATAAAATCGGCACCAAACATGCTCATCTCTGTGAGCTTGCACAAGAACTCCCGAGCCGGCTGAGTAACTGTATATCGGCCAAGGGAATACCACTGTCCGGTCCAAAATGCTCTGCTGGCCTGAGATGTTTTCATTTCTCTTGTGAGAGCCAGTGTGGTGATGAGCTTGATGATAAAGGTGTGTATGGCAGCCGCAGCGATGGTGCCTGTTAAGCATCTTTGGAAATTGAAGTTCTCGAGCAGATACATTGCCTCAAAGGAGACAACAAGGGAGACAATTGACATGACATGTGCAACCCCGGCCAGGACCCGACCAAATTTCGCACAGCAGAGACCCAAGAGAGGGCCCATGCAACATGACATGCCGAAAACGGCTGCCAACGTTGCCATATTGATCGCCATCGGCGCAACAGCCACTACCAAGACTCGAATGAGAGAATCTGTTGGCCCAATATCTTGGTTGTCATTGTTTTCGGAGAGAACGCCTGTCTGCGCATTGATAAAGAGGTACGGGATCAAGGATGTAGCAACCAAGAATAGGGGTCCCAAAATCTCACTGAACAGAATGTTTTGGATCGGGGCGCGAGGTACATCTCCTCGCATTTGATCAGAGGGGTCTCCGATGGTCTTGCGCTTGTACCCCGTCGTCCGGACTCGAGACAGACGGCAAAATGCAATCCAGGATGACGCGTGAGCTCGAGAATGGCCACGAAACAGCCACCGAACGAAGTCGCGATAGTCGATGAAGAAGTCTGCCCATGCAAATTGATGCGGATTGTAGAGAAAGGGTGATATTGTCAGGCCCAAAACCGTGATCCAGAACCAGACCAAAACACCTTGCCAAATCGTGCAGGTAGCAAAGAGTAGAACAAGGAGTAGCCGGGCACCGAAGTAGATGGACGGCCCGGAGAATCGCGCATAAAGAACGCCAAATGGGATGCGAGCAGTAGCAAAGCCTCGGCCAGTTCCAATGTACCGGGCGCCGCCCAGCGAGAGATTTTGCTGGACAGAATTGGAGTATACTTGACAGACAAACACCTCGAAGAAGGGCGAAAATGATAAGACATGTTTGGCAAGTCGAAGGAAAGCGACCCAAGGTTCACGCTCGAGTACGTCTTGAACCGTGAGGGGGATGAATGACATGATGAAAACGAAGACAATCGAGATGACGGAACGGTATACCCAGTCTTCCAACGCATCCGTATTCGCGCATCCAGTTGGATACATAGGATCTGTGATAGGCACGTGTCGATTGTAGTTGCATGGAATCGTTTCATGCTTCAACGCCCCAAGGTTCAGTAAAGTGACCATGAGGAGCTGGACAGACAGCATGATGAAGATGTTGTTGAGATGAAATCCCGGGTGCGCATAGAAGAAGGAGAGAAACCGATCCAATGGAAGCTGAGTACCGAGATAATAATATTCTCTCGAGAGCATTTGCTCGCCCATGCCGGTTCCGATCTTGGTGATGAAGTTCAGGATGGAGCCAAATCCGAGATCTCGTCCCTTTCCGCATTGGTAGTACTCGCAATGCTTGATCCGCCCACCCCGCATAATTGCGTTCATTCCGGCAAAGATATCTTCATTTAGATGAAGACCTTTCTGAGCCTTGGAAACGCCGCCACGAGTTGTCATGAAGATGCCGTTCAAAAAGTCAGGATGACCATAATGGAGCTTACCTCCGAGCTGAGCAAGCGTGCGCGCAAACAGTGTGCCGAACGTTTGCTCTTTTCCAGCGGCAATATCGCCAAGCACGCCCGTATTCTCGGAGAAGATGTACTCACGGGCGCCCAGAATGGCAACTGGCTCTGACCTTTTCTCCTTACCGTCCAGAATGACATCGTAAGGGTTGATAGATTCAGGATTTGTTTCTTCAAACTCTGCTAGGACGGACCGAATTTTGAGGCACTCTTCGAGATAGTTGTCTTGATTTGCATCAATCAGTTGGATGTACTCTCCGCGATAAAAGATGAGGGCATGATTTTGGTTGTCGGATTTTCCATCGCCAAGAATAGGATTTCCGGAAAGTCGAATTCGAAACTTCGGACGCCTGGTCCCATTTTCAAGAATTTCCGAGTGTCCGTCGATGAGACACGAATGAATGTGAGGTTCAGCTCCCTCGGTTGCTGGCGGGTCTTCATCCAAGTATGCAATCTGCAGATCCGGATATGCCCGAAGGAGAAATTCGGTATTCTCCATCTCTTCGCGACCGAATTTGGCATATCTCTGCATTGCGATAACCATGCGAAATTTTCTCCTCGCCATTCGTTCCAATTCACGTTCCAATGCATCCGGGTGGTCTCTAAAGAGCTCGGCGATCTCGGGATTCTCAACCCGATAAAGAAGCTTGAGAGCTCGAGCGTAGTTCATGAACCCAGAAACCGTGCGGTACAGCGTTTGTGACCGCAAGGAAGCCCATATGCGAGTTCTGAGTGTGTATTCTGGCGCCGACGACTTGAATCCGAGGAAGTAGAATGGAATGTCGTCGATCTTATCTCGGGCATCTTTTCCGTCCGACGTCGAGTTCTCCGACGATGGGGATTCATTTGCCAAGGCCTTGGTATCCTCCACAAAGCAGGTCCATTCGTGAGGGTGTAGCTGCTTGAGGTATTCGAGCATCGTAAGCCGAGAGTAGTGGTCATCTTCGCGAATGATTTCGCGGAGTGAGAAAAGGATCTTCTCGCTATAGTGAGGTATGAGGACCGTAAAAGTAGGCATATTGTCGACGGGCATTGGCGCCGGAATGGGGGTCGAGAGAGACTGGGCGAAAAAAGAAATGCGACGCTCTGCTTCGCTGTACTTTGGATAGAAATCGTCTTTAAGCCAATTGTCACCCTGTGAAACAAAGAAGGTCGGCGCGCGCAAGGTTCTCTTGCCATATGTCTCGGAAGGCACCTGGTGGTATAGCAGCTTCTGAACATGTTCGATCCCCAAAAGATGCTCACGATACATGGATATAATGACTGCGTTCCAAATTTGTGAGATCAATACTTTTGGCTTGTACTTGATCTCCATGTCTGTAGTTGCGAGAAGTTTCGAATAAATTCGCTTCGGAAGTCGGACAAAGATGTTCCGCCAGGGAGTCAAGACTGTTGACCCGACGAAGAACGACCGCAACACGGAAAAGACGGTATTGACAAGAACATACCAAAGATAGGTATCCAAGAAGAAAAAGATGAGGTCCGTAAACATCATTAGGCCGAGGAGTATGTGAGGTTGATGTCGGCAAAGGACGGTTCCCAAAAGCTTGTCGCCTCGGCAGGTGTCGACGTTCATGATGGAAAGATATCGAATCGGATCGCGAAAGGACAAGGCGAGAAATACATATGACTCTCCGAACTTTGCCCCGAAAACAATCGCCCAAAACAGATAGGAGAAAATGACATTATTTCCGTGAAGAGTTGGAAAGGATGCGGTGAATGTCTCCACGGCCGTACCCCGACGAATGGACTTCTTGAAGACGTTTGTGAATAGCTTGCTTGAAGGCACGAGAACAAAGAGTAGGAAGGTCTGGATAGCGAGGCCCAAGTGACCCATGCCCAGATAATAATCAAGCTTCTTGGGTCCGGGAAAAAAGAAGATCTTGATCCCCGGCGCGACGTTCAAAGCAAGGATAGCTATCAAGATCAGAAGCCTGATGGTTAATTTCTGGGCTCCAGGCCAGCGGCGGGGGACAAACGCCCATTCGATGATGGTTGCCATGATCTGAATAAGTGTCGCAAGAGCACCCCCGAACCCAACAATTGATAGTGATTTGGCATCGCTAGGAGATTGGTTGACCTGCTGTTCGTATGCCGATCCGACAATCAAGCTTGGAGAGTTGTTGGACGTATAGAACCAGAACATTGTGAGGTGAAGAATCCAGATGCGATTGAAGTTGACAACAAGATGAGACCACGACCTTGTTTCTTTGTAGGTCTTGAAGAAACTCTTGTTCCAATTTATGTCATGGAATTGGAGGTATCGTTCCGCAGGTGAAAAGTCAATCAACCGTATTTTCTTGTCCGACAACACAATGCGCTGGAGGCCTTCTGGGTACCAAAAGAGTTGGTTGCAATCATCGTACCCTATCGTATTGTTGTGATCACGCTCACGCCGCACGTATATACCGTCTCGTATTTCATAGCCCTGATCCCTGAGGAATTGGTAAAGTGGAGTAATAACGTTGTCGAGGAATGAGAACTCCTCCATGGCATCTCCAACTTCTTGCGGCAGGGATTTGTAGTAGTCATCCGCACACTTGAAAATGAAGCAGAGGCACTCTGGCATAAATCGAATTTGATTTGCCTCTCCCCAACAAAGGAGATACAGAGCAAGTTGGCGGGCGCGATCGTGTGGCGGCATGGCTCTCATCTGAGACCTCCAGCCCTCCTTGATTGCTTCCGGGGTATTCTCCTCTTCAGACTCCTGTGAAAGAGCTGGCTCGCTTTCTTCGGCTTTGCGGTTTTTCTTTTTCGGCTTAGATCGTGCGTTCTTTGCGCCGGACATCATTGTCTTCCCATCGAGTTCCAGCCCGGCAGCGAAGTACCATTTGCGATAGTTGGCGTTCTCCCCTCCGATGTAATCAGCATGTAAGGAGATGAGGGCCTGGATAGGCGTCTTTCTAGAAGCTCTTGAGTCCAGCAGAGTCATTAGATGGTCGTACATGTTTCGCATGCTGTCCCGTTGGAAGCCGAACTTGGCTGTCAGATCGAGAAAGATGTCCTCGATTTCTTCTTTCGAAATGGGCACATTGTTATCCGAGGACCAGGCCGGGTATGGCTCTCTCATGCGTGAAGTGGTGGGGGCATGTTGCATGTATTCCGTCGTACGATTTGACGATCCACCAAATGAATTTTGCGAGGGAGAACGCCCATAACCATAGCCATTTGCCTCACCAGTATCATGCATTCCGTCAAATTCACCGAAACGCGCCTGATCCGATTCATAATATTCGCCATGAACATCGTAACCTGCGGCTGAAGGGCTCTGATAGCCGTACTCGTTGTGTTGGGATTCGCCGTAATACCCATCGTCTTGCTGTTGAGAATAATCATACTGACCGTCGTAGTGTCCTCTACATAACTCTGTTAGTCGGGATCGGTCGAATTGATGGAAAACTCACGCTGCATCGTGTGAAGCGACGGAGTAGGCTCCCCCTCCCCCGTATTCACTCTCCTGGTAGGTTTCACCCCAGTAAGGGTTGCTCGATTGCTCCTGTTGGTTCTGAACATTATGGCCATCGTCATAACCCGTATGGTCGTCCTCGTAGCGGCCGGCCATAATTACGGAAGTGAGCACAGATGGGCGTGTATTCGGACTACATGTATACCGTGAATGTCCGCACGTGTCTGTAGGTGCCGATGTAGTTAAAGGAGATCAGGTATTGAGGTCAATGTCCAAATTATGTGTGGTAATCGTTGGCAGTTATTTACTTTTAGCACATGTCGCCGTCTCTTAAGGTTAAAAGTGGAAAACAAACAAACCACATTCAACCGTGGGTTCCGAAGAGACAAAGCTGTTCAGTCAGCGGAGAGCTCGGATAGGATGCGGCTGTGTACTGAGTTCTAACCGGGACTCTGCAAGATCCCGGTCCACTATCACGAACTAAGATGCATTATCTCTCAGCCCGATCCCACTAAACTCGGGTATGATGCGTTGGACTGGCTTTGCGATCCGACCCTAGCACGAGCGCCCCTCGCTATTTCCGTACGTATAGGCACACCGCGCTCGGTCTCGCTATTTCCGGACGCGTATAGACATCGCGCTCGGTCTCGCTATCGCTAATGCATTCGATGAATCCCTTATCCCGGTTGCATGCCTGTGAAGTGGGGCCTCACCACCACTTTACCCCAACCTTGTTTATTCGAGAATGCACATTTTCACCGGGCTTTTACTTCGGTCTTCTAACAAAGTCTTGTGGTTGGATGGGAGCTGTGTGAAGCAAAATGATGACGTATCAGCCCTTACGTGGCAAGGGGAAAATGGCAATGTGCTAGGGTGGACTGGAGAATATGTAGTACCTTCGACGCACGAGTTTATCCATGGATTCGGCTTACAAGGACTGCTGGAGCCGGTACATCCGGAGGGAGACCTAGCAGATTTTCCCTACTCGAGAGATGCCGTCCGCAAGGACGCGCAGTGGACACTTGGCTTCGCCACTGCTAAAGCCAAGAGATATTATGGCACTAGACAGCAGCCAATCCAACTCGGGGCGGGTGATCAGGGGGTCTTGCCAACAGCTCAAGCCCGCGCACGCAGACGATTTCCAGTCAGAGGAACCTGGCTCTATACAATATGAGATTGGCGGTGACCAATATGAAGTTGAGATGCAGGGTCAATCAGCCCGAGCGGCGGCGTCGACCTGAGGACACCGATGTGAGGGTGAGAAAGCTTCTGGCCAACCACTCCGAGCAGCCGAATCAACCCGAATTGGTTTAGAGGCTTCAAGTAAGACGGCGATGAAATATCTCCGTCGTGGATGATAGGAAACTAACCTAGACTATTGAGTCTGTTGAGCCGGAGGAGCCTCAGTGGCTACGTGGAAGCCCTCAGCTTAATTGCTGAACCAACCTAAAACATGTGTGCTGCATATGGGGCCCATAATCTGAGCTCTCACGGTAATATTTTTAATACAGAGCAACTGAATTATAGAAATATCTAACAGAAGATAAATAGATTGATGAGATTAAGTACATTGAGAGTAGTTGGGAACCAAGTGTTCAATCCCTTTTTCAACGCATAAGCGAGATTGAGTAGTTTCAGTCTCAGATCTATCAGTTTGTCTTTGAAGTCAAGAGGCCAAATTCGATTAAACACATCCCCTCACTGCCTATTTGGGTGCTTCATAGGTTCTGTTAAATGGTTAGAAGAACCCCCTCTTCACCGTTTAGCAATATATGTCTATGGAGAATTAAGGCCGTGTTGGCAATTTCTTTGCTAAAAAAATGCTGTAACTACAGTATGCCCACTATCTTATCAATTAGTCGTCGAGGATCTCACGTACAGCATCCTCGATATCGGTCTCATTGGGCTCATTTTGGTCTGAGTACCAATCCAAGACAGCCACAATATCATCATAGATCTCACACCCAAACTGACCCTGAGAAACCAAATAGCGCCAGGACCAACCTCGGCTCTTGTCCCATGTAGGCCGGCTATAAACTATGTAGAAACCTGATTCATTCCCATGGCCGCAGACCCATCCCCCTGCTATATCGTACGTCCTGCTATCATCAAGCCCAGATGTGATATCGAGGATATCCTCCCCTGTCATGACATTCTGCTGAATCTGTTCATAGCTCTCTGACATGCCTTCCCAGATAATCAACTGCTCTGATATATCGCGGAGCCTATACCACCCATGCCCCACGAGGCTATCGGCATGCTGCATTATGATCTGGAAGTCATGAGGTAATGCCCACTCTCCAGTAGGGCATTCGAGATGCCCAAGGCCCTCAAGGATAGCTGAGCGATATATCTCGCGCATGCCGGCCCGCCATTCTGGATCGATAGCCACCCATGTGCCATCGAGGGTAGCCTGCTGCACAATGAGGTCCCACTTATCAAGGACATCAGACGGACGCTCGATGGGCGGCAGCGTGCCATCTATCCCCAGGATGTAATGAACTTGCTCAACAGGCCACCCCTCTTCGTCTTCAACCGATGCAAAATAATCAGGACCCTTCGGGTCGGCTCCCTCAATCTGCGGAATGATTGCCAACATAGCGCGATGGTTGGCCTCAGCAATGCGTGCACGGTACCTGCTAAGCGCGGCCAGGACGTCTGGTTCTGTGGGCTGAGCCATGGTGTGTGAGTGGAATAATAGGATGAGTTAGATGAATGACAATCTTTGAGAAGATGAAGATGAAAATGAGCATGAAGGAGGCAACTTGTCACTTGGCAACCATGTAGGCGAAGAGGGGAAAGAGATTAGGTCGAGTGTTGGTGGGACCATCGTGCCATTCGAAAACCCCATCTTCTCACTTCGTATTGCTAAAGCAGGATCTGCACGGACCGTCTTTGTGGCGCGGTGTGGCTGATACGGTTCATCCGGAACGAACTACACAAGCTTCCCGTGTTATGAGAGGGGAGATGATCGTGTTGCTGAGGACTAGATACTGATACTAACTAATGTAGAAATAGGCTGCATTTAGATGAGATGGAGCATTAACCTTGGCAGACTGTACTGAATGCAACCTTTACCTGCGGGTGATAAAGTCACTACACGTGGGGCCTGTAAACTGCTGAATTGAATCTATTATAGCCAACACGGCCAATTGTCTAATATATCTTTACCAAAGTTCGCAAACAGGCTCCTTCTTCGGGCAGTTGAATGCCTCCTTGAACCCGGCCGAGTTCTGCAGCGCCAACTTGATTCTCGCATCGTTGGGACTGTGGGAATCCGTCTCGATGAGGGCGAGTGCCCTACGAGGGGGAATGTTCTTGCACCATGCCTGTCCCCACTTGACAAAGAACAGTTGCTCATGAGTGAACTCGCCCAGTCCGGGGAGGTTCTTCGCCTTGCCCTTCTCGGCCTCCAGCTTCTTCCACGCGGCATAGCTCGAGACTAAGCCTCCCGCATCTGCAATGTTCTCGTTGATGGTTTGCTCGCCGTTGACGTGAACCTGTGTTCCGTTGGGGGCTGTGACGGTAAACTTGTCGTACTGCTCGATGAAGCATTGGGACTTGTTGGTGAAGCGCTCAGCGGTGGCGTCATCCCACCAGATCGTCTGGTTGCCAGTCTTGTCAAAGTTCCGCCCCTGCGTGTCAAACCCGTGTGTGATTTCGTGCCCAACGACACTGCCCATTCCTCCGTAGAGAATGTACGGCGGAAAGTCGACGTCGTAAAGCGGAAACTGCTGAATACCAGCGAGCAAGATCATCTGGTTCTGGCCAGTCCAATGGAACGCATTCACAATGAGACTGCTGGATATGAAGAATTTGTTGGAGAACGGCTTGCCCAAAGTCGCCCAATTATGACCCACGTTGAACTTGGCCAGGGTCAGTGCGTTGAGTGGATGAGATGAAGTGATTTCGACATCCTTGTAGTACTGGTACGTCTTGAGGGGATCGATCGCATCAGGGTCTGTGGGCCAGGCAATCTGCTCCGTAGTAGCATGGAGCTTCTCGGCGGCGGCCTTTTTGACTTCGGCAGAGGCCCATTCCCGAGATTCGATGCGTTCCAAGAAGGAAGCCTGGAGATTTTTGACAATGCTCGATGTGAGTTCCTTGGCTTCGATAGAGTACTTCTTTTCCAAAAAGAAACGAGTGAGGATCCACGGCAAACCACTTGGGCCGATGGTCGATTTGGCAGCTTCGTCGCTGTTGATCCAGCTGAGGCCCTGGTCGATCAGCGTGACGCAGTTCTTCCAGCGAGGGGTGAAGTCCTCAGGGTCTCCTGACAACCTGGCCCGGAAGCTGTTGTACGCGTTTGTGGGCGCAGACTCGATGTAGGGCGAGAGGGCCGAGATGGCCTTCCAGACGAAAAAGGTCTGGAGAACCTCGGATGGAGTCGACGTGATGATCTGGGAGAGGTTTGTGAAGTAGGTGGGGGCCGTAACAACCACTCGATCTGCGAGGTAGCCCTCGGGGGCCAGCTGCTCGACGACGTACGTGTAGTTCAGCTGAGGCGCCGCCAAGTGTATCTCGGTCAAAGATACCGTCACCTGGCCACTCGATCCCGCAGCTTCCAATACCTCGGCGACACTCGCCTCCCACAGAAGCGCCGACTGCATGAGCTTGGCAGCCTGTTTGACAGTAATGTTTCCTGGGTGCACCGATGCGATGAGCGTAGCAGCGAGCTCGACATACTCGGGGAGGTATTGCGTGGGGGGGACATCAGAGCTACTTGGCGGCACGATGTTGATGAGAGACTCGTCGGGGTTGAAGGTGTTCTGCGACGGGCCGATTCTCTGGGTAGTTGCAATACCCAGGCCCTCAAAAAGGGCCAGTGTCTTTCCAAAGGCGGCGGAGTGGTCGTATGGAAGTGTCTCGCTGCACTGAGGGAAGTCGGTGACGATGGTGTTCACAAGCGCAGCCAGAGGCTTGAGACCGTCCTCGGCGAGCCCTGTGTAGTTGAGGCAGACATCGTACACCTTCTGGATCTTGGCCCAGTTTTTCTTGTCGGCCTTGGATTGCTCCTCGGTGAGGTTGACGGTGATCCAGCCCTCATCCGGGTACGGGCCCTCGAGTATTCCCCTCAGCGTGTCGAAGATGTCGTCCTGTTGAGCCGTGAGCGCCTGGGTGGATGATTCGCCAGCAGGAATCACATGGTGATCGGCCCAGCTTCCACAGACGACTGTATTGAGAGTGAGCTGTTAGACAGGCTATGCATTGCGGAGGGCGCGCGACTTACGCTGGTCAAAGTCGGTGCAGGGATCGATATCCGTGTAGTTTGGTGCGAGGCTCCAGAGCACCTCTGAGGCGAGATGGATGCATGCCGGCGTTGTGCAGAGGCCGCTCGATTTGGCGTTGAGGACGAGTGGCGCCATGGTGGCTGACCCTCTTCAGAAATCCCGGGTGGGAGTTGCGGTAAGAATCGAAAATGCCGAGACGACCTAAGAAGCTTCTTACGGAAACCTAGGTAGCTCTGTGGAAGATGTTGGTCCAGAACGGTTAAGATTGCTGGTGTCGAGCAGGTCCACAGTTCACCATCATGCGAAGCAACTCCTCTTATATATTCCCGTAGCTTCTTCATTTCCCACAATTAATACACGGTCGGATCCCTCTCAGCCAGGGTTTCCAGCCCCAGGCTTCACGCATTGTGTAATTCAGCTCCATTTCGTTGAGGCTGAGCACTGCATACAGCCCCCGCCGCCGGATATGTCTCCGAGACTTAGTTGGACTTAGGGTAAATACGAGACACGTCCCAATCCCCCGCGATTGTCAGCGCTCGTGGGAGGTACTAATTGGTGGAGACTGGCAAGCAATTCTAGCTCTAGACGCTGATAAGTGGCCATCCCGGCCTGGCCATTTCAGCCTTACTGAAGTCCCGTGGGCGCATGCATGCTAGGCAGGGCTGGCGTGTACTTTAAATGAACTTTTGATCCTTATGCGACCCGCCGTCACTTCGCCCACTTTTAAACAAGCAATAAAGACTTGCTATTGTTTCAGGAGCATTGGATCGATGAATAATCATCGATTTCCCTCAACCCTCGCCGAATCCGGGTCTAAATTTCAGGCGTGAGCAGATCCTTCGCAGGGATGATAATCCTCCACCTTGGATGTCTCCGTACACATGGTGAGTGCTGCTCATCACAACGGCCTGGCTGCTCCGCACGGAATGTTTACTTTGTTTTCATCGGCGAATCTAGAGCGGTCAGCTTTCAATATCAGCGTCTTTAAATGCGAGATCCAGCTGATAGCGATGACCGCAGGTGTTGCACGGGATTGTGGCAGGTCTTGTCTACGCACTGATCATACGGGAGGCCCACAGCTACGCCAATGGAGGGTTTGAGTGGTTGAGAAGGTCGACGCAGTCAGCTGATTAGCGTGCCAAAGTCCCAACCACGGGCTAAACTCCCGGGGTACCCTAGAATGGGGGCTGAGTTACAGTGCTAGTAATCCGTGGAAGCGATCCGGATTTTAGTAAATGGAGATGATCCTACCGCGTTGGGAGACAGGCCGGCGGCATTGTTGGGAACTCAGTTAATTTAATCCTCTTCGTTTCTCACGTCGCGACGTTCGGAGATATCTTTCCTCTAAGAGCGGTGTCACTCCTGGAAACACTTAATCGCAGCATCCCACTAATTCGCGTCAAATATTGTCCTTTAATACTGGCGTGAAGAGGCGCGATTAAACCCGAGTTGCGTTTGGCGCATCGTTCTCGGGTGTCTTCGGCTCTCACATTTTCCAGGGATCGTCGGTCGTGTCGTGGCTGGCAGCCGCGACGGTAACATTGGCGTCAACGGTGACTTGCTGCTGGGAGGCGGCAATACCTCCTTGTCTATCTTCACGGACAATTTGGAGGAGGGCAAGCAAAGCAACCTGATTTACGCCTCGGAGATGGCGTTTGAGTACAACATTCAGTCGCATTATCGGTGGGTACTGTCCAGGCTGGACTCATAGAGTGGTCACTTGAGAAGCTGACAGATGCTTTGCTCATGGCTCAGTGATGTTTAATTTACAGCTTACTTTAAGAGTGACACCCGCATTATCGCCGAGGCCTCAAGACCCCCTCCATAACGACCTTGTAGAATATCTCAGTGCATTTATTCCTGAAGGCGACCTTATCACACAGGATCTGTTCCAGCCGCTGCTGAAGGTCATGGCGCAAAGCTCAGTGGCAGCCAGCGGTAACATGATGAGCATAGAGCGCTGATAACACAACGGCTTCCTGTTCCTAGCCGTAGTCGTAGTCATAGCTAAGACGCCGTAGCAGAGGGCCTTCACGTCCTAAGGTCAAGACAAGGGTTCAAGCAGTCAAGAACCTTGCGATGACAATCAATATCGAGTGGATATATCTCAACTACGCTAGAAGAACCAAACCATCTTGGCCAGCTACGCTGGAGAGAATGTGAGGAATATGAAGGACGCGGCGGCCAAATATGGCCTGGAACAAGTGTCCCAGAGGCTGGTCCCAACTGACCAAGCCAGCCTAGACACAGAGCTGTGTAATTGATAGATGGAAATGGAAGCAGGAGTTAAATCTCGGCTCGTGCAGAGGGATCTTGGGCTTAAACGTCATGTCAGACTGCGGGTCTAAACTGCGTATCCGAACTGCGGATCCCACGGGTCTCAGTCACTGGTACGGGCTACTGTTAGCTGGCTCCGGCGGATTTAGCTACCCTATACAGTATGTTTTATTCTTAACAGGAACCTACTTTGTCCAGAGCTGGCCCGAGCACTGTATTCTCATTAGGTGTGTAGCACAGCACGATTGTGATTACTTATTAATTGCTGATGGCTGAAAGAAATGCATATAGATATGAAATAGAATAAAAACCCAAGAGAGGCTGTTTTATACTTTTGAGCTGACTGTCAAACAGTAGATGGGTACTGGCAGCCTAGTGGTAAGAGACTGGAAGATTCCAAAGGAGATAATAACAGCTTGAGTCTTGAGGCTTGGTAATTTAAACTAAAACCACCATTGTTCTACTATCCAATTTATACTAACACAGCATAAAGTCTCCAGCGTCACCAAAGCCTTTCCCAACATCTTTCAATGAAAGACATCTCAGCAAGTAGCTTCCTATAGTTCTCTTCAATACCTCCCTCTTCCCAGATTCTGCATTCTTCATCAATTTCCTTTTTGCCCGTAATCAAATCAGCCTCCTTTGCCTTGACGAATTTGGTAGCTTTGAAAAGCTTCCAAAACAGAAAAAGGAGGCAGAAATACGGGACACAAAAGTAGCTAGTGATGAAGCTCACAACACTAAAAGGTTGAAAGCTATTCCAACCTAGAAATAATGTAGTGAAAAGACCAACACCCAGAACCCAATAAGCAGCCCAGGGCATCAAGGGGGCGATATAAGGCAATGAGGATTCGGAAATGCTCTGGGACTTACGTGCACGATACCAGCCAATGAACACAACAACCATACCAGTATAAACAACCACGATTCCTGAAGTCGTTAAGCTAACGAACCAGAAGAACACAGTCGAGGTAGAGTTGGAGGAAGCCAGGAAGGTTAAGCAGCTGATGAGCGTAACAATTGCAACGCAATATATGGGGACACCCGACTTAGTACATCGGCGGAGGAATTTCGGAGCATGTCCATCTGAAAGAATCTTAGCTCAGTCTAAGGAAACTCAAAAAAATCCATAGTTCATGGAGCACGAATTTGTGTTCGAGAATATCAGGTTGACTTACCTCGAGCAAGGCTGTACAGGGCTCTGGAAGAGGTAAACACGTAGGCGTTTCCACAAGACCAGCCGGATATAAGAATAAGTGCATTTATCAAATCCGGTAATCCACGGATGCCCAGATTTTGAATCCCAATAACCCACGGCGAGCCTGCAGCACCAGGCGCACTATTAGACACAGCAGACATGAGCCTTTCATCCCTTGAGTCGCAGATGATTCCGACAGCTAAGACTCCAATAACATAGAAGGAGACGATGCGGTAGAAAATAAGCTTGGCAACCCTGGGGATTGTTCTTCGTGGATTTTGGATCTCTCCAGCAGACAGGGCTATCATGTCAGGCCCAGCTATGCTAAAGACAGCATAAACAACCACAGACCACCAGCCAAGAAATTGGCCAGTAGCTCCTGTAGTATAATAGGCTTTAATGGCCTTACCGTGGCCCCATGTGCGGAAGCCATAGGCGTCATTTTCCGTGTTTCCGCCACACATGGTGACAAGGGTAAGAAGACAAAGGCCAACGAGGAGAATGATCTTAGTCATAGCCATAATGAACTCACATTCTCCAAACCACCTATCAGACACAAAATTAGAAGAGAATTGGATAGTTCCTGGTATGTCAAGAAATAAAAGCGAAATTGGAAGAGAAATAACAAGAGACCTACCTAACACCAACAAGGTTGACAAAAATACAAGCTGCCATGGCAATGATGATCCAGGCAGCTGGATTGACAGAGTCGTTCCAGTATTGTATAACCGTGGCCACAGCGCTATACTCGGTGCATACGAGCATAACGCTGGCATAGAAATAAGTCCAGCCCATTGCAAACCCAAACGCGGGATCAATCACGCGACTTGAAAGCTCAAAGATCGTACCCTTGACAGGCAAGTAGGCACACATCTCAGCCATACACAAATTGAGAGGCCAAATGAAAAATACTCCCCAGAAGATAAAACCTAGGAACAGGGAGAGGGGACCGGCGCCTTGGAGTACGCTGCCAATACCAACGAAGAGTCCAGTGCCGATAGATCCCCCAAGAGCCATGAGCTGAACATGACGAGAAGAGAGGCCACGTTTGGTCTCCTTAAATTGAGTTTGTGTCGTAAATGACGTGTCTTCGAAGGTCATGCTCATAGAATGAACAGTAGACGGTCTAGGAATTGAAGCCTGGTTTGTCGCCTTTAGCTCCATATCGGCACAATTGGATTTCATGACGATAATTGGAATCAAGTAAAAGAAAAGGAGAGGAGTGGTCGTAAGGTGGGGTGCGAAGAGGTAGCTTGCGTATCAGCACCTGATCGATAGGATTTAGTCCAAGGAAAGGGTTGCTTTCAATCGTACGACGGAGGGGTTATAAAGATTTGAAGACGATCAATGTCATAACAAAAGGAACGGGCCTGAGACCAGATCGTTTATTCCTGGTAATGGTCGATTAGCTTGAATGGGGCAAGTCTATCCGATGTGACTGCAACCTCATACTTACGCTAAAGAAAAGGAGATACCGTAGCTTCAATACGAACTCCAAGCGTTCAACTCAAGAACTCTTACGGAGAGATAATTTGACGGCTAATATCTTATTAAAATGAGCATTAGACTGGGTCACCTATGCTTCTTATTTTGCCGAAGTATTGGAACCAATCTTGGCCATTCAATGTCCATAAAACAAGTAGTGTCTTACAATAAAAAGGAAAATCAGACTAAATAACTTTGATAGACTGGTTCCCATCCCCCAATGTCCGATATAAACTTCTTAGAGATCTATGAGCATTCACAGAGCCAAACCGAGCAATGTATTGGGTTGTTGCCGGGTAGCTCCTGCGATCAAGCCAGAGTAGGCGACAGAATACGACATTGTCACGGCCCAACCCATGCCAATCTATATTTCTGAGTTCTTAGATGCCGGTATGTCAAGTAGATACTACGAGTCCACCTTAGTATCATTCCATTTACGCGGTCTGTGATGGTAATGTGGGGATTGAAAGAGCCTGAAAGATCCGAGGCTAGCTGCTTATCAGCAATCTCCAACAATTGCCCCTTTCAGCCTTAGTTTTCGCATTAGAGCGCTTTCATCTCTTCAACCTTCTCCTTTGGCAATACGAGGTTGATCTTCTAGTGAGCAGCTCAAGGAAGCGCGTAAGGTCGCTTGCCTTTATTGAGGGGTTTGGAATTGATTGTGATTGAACAGTAGTGACAACCCTCAGTTACCTACGTGGGTCATGCTGTATACCCCTGCTTATCAGCCATCTCCAAGACTTGCCCCTTTCAGCCTAGGGCGCCTTCATCTCCACAACCTTCTCCTTTGGTAATGGAAGTACGCTAGCAATTAAAAGAGGTGCAGAGGCCCTCTTGCACTTATTGAGGGATTTGGAATTGATTGCGCTAGAACAGCAATCACAAGTCAGTTACGTACGAGGGTACCTCCGGCTCATTGCAGCTCAATCAAATCTGCTAGACCTTCCCTTTAGGATCATAATAACAGGACAGCAACCAAGACTCCAAATAGAGAGTGCGGCATTTTCGCTCACCGCCCGCTTCAAATAATGTTCTCGTAATGCACAATGCGTGGAAAGTTGTCTTTCAACGAAATGATAAATTCATCAAATCAGATCTTATCAACTCGCGAATTTTCACATCTTATCTACTTTAAGACTTGTTTACTCTATTATTCCCAACGCATCACATTACGAACAATCATGGCGCCTAAGCTTTTTACTCGAGCCTCTGGACTGATCTTGTTCACTATTGCCCTCTTGCTTCTGCTGGCGAAAGTGCTGTATCGCCTTGCACTAAGTCCTCAAAAGTCCCTGCCTGGGCCATGGTATCTGAAGCTTACGAGTCTATTCGTCAAATACCATGAGTTTAATGGGACTAAACGGGTTTGGATACATGATCTACATCTCGAATACGGACCCGTGGTCCTCTTAGCTCCCAATGAGGCCTCCTTTGCCAGCGCTGAAGCTTTAAAGCAAATATATTCCTCAGGAGGTACTGGTTTCTCCAAAACAGAACTATATTCGCTTTTCAAAGCCCAAGGACATACGTGAGTTTCCACGTCCGGCTTCCTTCGAGTTTATAACTGAGTTTTATCTGTAGAAACCTATTCACAGCGCTGGATAATAAAGAGGTATGGATTTAACAGTCATTGAACTAGGACTTTCAATCAACAGAAATAACATGTGCTGATTATTTCAATTACAGCATAGCAACAAGCGGAAGCAGCTCTCAGAGCGATATTCCAATTCCAGCATTTTGAAATCTCCTGTCATTGATGTGATACGGGATCGTGCTGAAGCTTTTGTTGAAGAATGTTGCCGAGAAACGTCAGCAGATATCTACGTACGTTTATATTACAATCTCGCACGCCTCATACTCTTGTTTTTGGAGTATCTAAATAATACCAGCTCTATCTCCACGCATACGCCCTTGATTGTGTTTCGGCAATGCTCTTTTATCCATACGGCACTACTTCTATCGAACCAGGAGCTGATAGAGAGATGGTGCGACTTTTGTCCTACCATGATAGCCGCAAAGGTACGATATAGCTGTTGATGTATTATCTCGTGCCTTACCATTATTAACGCAATCTCATTGCCCTTAGCTTTCGTTTTGCAGCACTACTCGCCTCTTCTTGGAAAGCTATATCAATTTGTTAGCCCCAGTCCAATGAAGGGTGGAAAATCTATCGACAATTATGTCTGGACAGCCCTAGGTAAAAACGACCATTCCTACTTTACGCTCGCCAGCCGGCTACTTCAAGAAAAGAGGATGGAGGTGATCAGTATAGCTTCCGAGTGTGAAGACCACATCACTGCAGGCATCGATACAACCGGCGATACGCTCTGCTTCTTGTTGTGGGAACTTTCTCAGCCCAAACACTCAGCAAGAGTCGAAAGACTTCATGAAGAACTAGTGACAAATCATGCAGGAGAATCTTTGGATACTCTCCCATATCTCAATGCGGTCCTGCAGGAAGCTCTTCGACTGTGGGCTCCGGGGACACAGTCTTTGCCACGGTATGTGCCTGCCGGTGGCCGGGAAATCGATGGCTACTTTGTCCCTGGTGGTGTTACAGTGAGCTGTCAATCATACACTATGCACCGCTATGATGATCGAGCTTTCCAAGATGCGGGAGATTTCATGCCGGAGCGGTGGCTCGACCATGGAGCGAATTCGGACCGGAATCGTCTGTTTTTTGCATTTGGTTCCGGCGCCCGAACCTGCATTGGGAGACAGTATGTTTTATGAAATTTCACCCTATACCTCACCTTTACTTACGATTCATTCTTCTAGTCTCGCCATGGCAGAGATGAGAGCTCTTGTTTATGCAGTTTATTCAAAAATGCGAACGTTCCCTGCACTGGACATGACTGCATCGATGGCTTTTGGGGACCAAATCTTAACAACAAGGCCGGAGGGACTTTGCTGCAAACTTATGTTTCAGCCATGGTAACGCTGAGCTATATATTCATAACCAGTGTAGAACATGGGTTGTCGCATTATTGTTGAGGTAGTTGCCTTGAACAAAACTGGGCGAACTGGTTATCGCTCGTGTTATGCATACGTTCTTGTTTCGTTGTATATTCCAGACACTGGCAAAAGTAATTTCACATAAGAATCGACTTGATCTTGAAGATAGTTCACTTTCAATTTTTGCGTTGCAGATCTGACCAACTTCTCCCTGCAGACATCCTCGTTATTATATATTTAAATGTGAGGGAATTGTGAAGATTATAGTTTAGAATGCGATAAAATCCAAATTCGTTTGCCCTAAAAATCTTGTTAGGCCATGGTACCCATGAGGGTAATCATTTTACTTCTTCCAATCAAAAGAACAGGTAAATTGTGTTGTCACCCACCACTCAAAGCGTTCGATTCTGCGTTCAGGTCGGATGCCGCCCAATAGCTAATCAACTGATGCTGAGCCCGCACCATGTTGTAATTTAAGGTAGAGTTGTAGAACGAAGCTAGCAAGTTCAGGATTCTTGATCGATGGTGATGCAAGGCATGGCAGCCAGCAATGAAAAGGGCGGTGTTGAGTCCGTTGCAAGGGGAGAAGCCATGTCTTCGTGGGTTAAGGATAGAGGTAAGGTTGATTATGTTGCGAATCGGACCTTGAACCTCATCGCTAGATGTAAGCATGCAACAGACTTCCTTTCGCAATAATATCAGCAGCATATGTTCATATATTTGGTTGCAGGTGGTAAATTCTGAGACCTGGTCTTTCGATAGTCTCTCTAATACCCCTGGGGGGAAAGGCGGCAAAGACGTTGCATCGCGCTCGATAATATAGAGAATCTCTGTTTCCAAAGTCTGTGCCTCGTATTCAATGTCGTGCAGACTTAGCAATGTAGGAGGACAGCCTTGGCCTCCTAATTGGCGACGTTCCCAAGCAAGAGCTGATATGTTCCGTAAGAGTCGAAGGACATCCACACAGCACCCATAAGAATCTTGAAGCAATCCAAGGCGTGATAGGGGAGCTAAAACAGATGGCTCAACGGTCGGCCAATCCTCAAGCTCATCTTCCATAACATCATGGGCAGCAAAACCATGCGGTGATAGCATAGCAATGAGCTCGAAAAGTCGGTATCTGTCACGCAAATATCGAAGACCGGTGTCCACGCTGAGATTTGATGTGGATGTAGTGGTGTTGATAACCCCAAGAGCGTATTTAGCACCCTGTAGGAAAAACCTCCATGAATTGTAATCATCATCACTACAAGCTAGTACACATTGGCATAGAACAAGACTGGTTGCCAGCACTGATTTTGGACTCAATGTCGAAGATTCAATCTCTTGGCGTAGTTGTTGAATGCTCTGAAACTTGAGATGAGCAGCGTATGTTCCAAAATTCGACGTAGAAGCGGTAGATGGGTGGGCAACTCGATAAGCAGCTGAGAAGGACAATATGGCGCTCATGAGCGAGGGGGTAGAGCTCGCCATCGGAATAAGGATTTGACACATGTCTGTCTGGATTTGCTGATGTGCACACATACTGGCGGATGCGACATGGATGAAGTATTCCAACAGATGTCCGGATGGAAATGGTTCTGGATTTGGAGATGGTAGCCATAATCCGTCTGGTATCAAGTGGTGCTCAACAGTCGGCTGAATGGCATTCTTGTTCGCGGGATTAGGGGCTTCCAAATGATGCATTTGGCCTGAGTAAACAAACCCTCCGGATGATACGTCTGCAAAGAAGTCAATCGGCAATTCTCAACGGAATGGCATTTCTGAACTGCATTGTTTAGCTCATCAGTTTCCATAACTAATAACTTACGGAGTTTTTGAACCTGGCAATGACGAAATCGTGATCGATTGAAGCTTCGCCCGCCCCATCGCACATTAAGGTTGTACACGCAGGACACATTTGCCTGAGAACATCGTTTGCACTGCGGCTGTTCCTCGGTACACTTCTGTCTCCGCTTGCGACATCTTTCGCATCCAGAGCGTGACCTGCCTTGAGGTCTTATTGCTTCCATTATCAAAGTAATTCAAGGGTGTTGAGGGGATTTGGCCACCGCAAAGCTTAACCCTTCTCTGTTCCTTTTGTATTCGCTGCGTGTCTCTTAACTAGGGTAGTTGCATATTCGCTTGGCCGTAGGTATTAATAGGGGCTGCGCTAGAAGATCAGCCCCTGGCGCTGTGGCTTTTTTTGATAGCCGATGGCTTGGAGCAGCTATCATCTCCTTCAGTGTGCGAATGCTTGTGGGGCTGCCTGGATCAAAGTGGATTTGAGCCGTCACACAGTCCGGTTGGTGAAGCACTCTCAAGAGGAAGAAAAACGGTAGCGCTAGGTCAGTTAAGAACAGCAGACAATATATTCCACTGTCCTATGACAAGTTTGAATTTCCGGAGGGTATGAATCTAGAAAGGCCGAACAAATCAATTGAATATGTTGCATTCTAATTATAAAACCAAGACGGAAGCGATCACAAGGATTTGATGTCGTCCAGCCTTGTTCCCTGCCAAGTGGTAGAACCGAGTACTGGAACGCGCCGCAATGAAGTGCGTTCGGCCAATCAAGTGACAAAAGCGATGGGCACCTAAGTCACCGGGTAATCTCTTCTCTCGGCCTGGTGTTCTGGCATATCATCACCGACAAATTGCCTTTGTCAATATTGGTCAGGAGACAGACAATAACAACAGGCTACGACGCAGGATCACGACTGCGGAGGGAAGTGGGATGGAGGCGAACAGCAAGAGATTGAAAGGTGTCTCTGGAGCTAGGCGCAAGAAAATACTCCAATACGGCTAAGTATGTAAAGGATTCATGTTCGAGCCCAGCTTACTGAAGCGGTCAGTGATGCCGACGCCTCTTGTCCATTGGTGAATGTATCAAGAATTTTATTCAGCCCGAGTTGAGCCAAAGAAGTATCAACAGCTGTCTTATTTCCGCTGCCTTTGCTAACTGGATAATATTCCAGTGTGTCATCGACATCACAGTCACCAGAGTCAAATGGCATAAACAGAACAAAAGGGATAGATCAACTATCAAAACTAAAATAAAAGAAATGACTCTCAAACAAGTACCAGGCCAGCCCATGTACATATCACACATAAGTCTCTTGCCTAAGCAGCGCCACCGCCAGCTGCAGTAACCTGCTGGATCAAGAACTCGGGGGCTTCACCCGAAGCATCGGGCCCATAGGCCAAATGCGGTGCCGCCACAATCAAGGAGCCGGTGCAAACAAGATCGCCGACATTACAGAACACCTTGGTCTTATCCGCAGGGTATTCCGGGATCTCGCCGTCATTCTGCAAGTTCTTGGTATACCCAAAGAGCACAGTGCCAGCGATCTTATCGCGGATGGTGGAGTCGACGTCGGTGATGCTCGCAGCCGCGAGGGCGGCGCCCTGGCTGTATCCGCCAGCAATAAGGGTCGCATCTGGACACTTGGTGTTGGCATCTGCGAAGAGTCCAAGCATCTCCTGGATGGCAGCGCTGGAGGTTCCGCGGGGAAGGGCGTTGTCTCCGAGAGTGGCTTTGTAGGCACCACCAACGCCCTGGATCCAAACACCGTCTGCGCCGTACTCAGCCTCCAGCTTAGTGGCGACTCTAGGACCGAGGGTACCCTAAATAGTTTAGCTGGTGTTCTCTGTTTTTGCTGTGGATGAAGGAGTTAACGTACCAGGTTGCCTGTCTCGGTGGAGCCACGAGCGAAGATGAAGATGACGCCAGGGCAAGAAGCGCTGTCGCCTTCAGAAAGATCGTTGCGAGTACTGCTGCCGCCAAATTGACGAGCTTCAACAATTGAGTCCAGGTTGATAGCGGGCAGAGCGGCAACCGAGGCGGCGAGTAGAGAAGTGATGGCGAAGACCTTCATGGTGATGGTTGCTGAGGGTGATTGGAGTTGTTGGGAGTTGTTTGGAGATGTGAAAAGATGTGAAAGTGTTGATTGAAGCTGCTTGATGAGTCTGGTTTGTAACTCAACAATGGGATGAGTGTAGATATTTATAAAACTTGGAGCTCAAACATCACCACTTACACGACAAGCTTCCGAGCTGCGAGCCTCGGCTCGTCGTCTCTAGCGCGAGTCCAAGTCCCGCAATGGGGACCATTCCCATCAATCAAATGCGCCAAAATCTCACAGGAGCCTATTATGGCTCATGCACTTGCACATCAACAGTCTCATCTTTCGGTACTGGCTTCGTGACAGGCTGTGACAGGCTTCGTGAAGCGATATCGTTTTGGGAAACAGTACCGAATGGCCTGTGCTTTCCATCCCTGCTCGATTCCACTCCGTCGGTAAAATTGAATGTTACCCGCAACAAGAAACAATGACCATGTTCTTTCCAGAATTAGCTACCGCCTGGATCTTCTTACTGGCCATTTGAACCTCGGCACGTTGTGCTTAAATGGTTTCATCCACAACTGAAACCCTAGCGGCTGTCAGTCTTGTGACAGCTGATGATCCCCATGCCTATTCCAGAAGACTTTGCGAACTAGCTGACTCGCACTAGCGCCCGCACAGACAGTACCGTCGAGGAGAAGGGGGCAATTCTTACGAGCTCCCTGTAACTTTGGGGTATTCATCGGAGCATGCTGTTTTAGCTGTCTGAAGTTGGCCATATCTCAATGGGTTGTTTTTAGGTTCTGCTTAAAGTAATTGAACTTGTCTTGTGAGACATTTCTCCTTAAAAATATGGCAGAATATCAGTTGATCGCAGTAGCAAAGGTGATGGCAAGCTCGCGACAGTGGAACATCAGCCACCCAATCTCTCATCAATTAAGGCGGCTTGGCAGATGATGCAAGAGACCGAGCGCATCGGCGGTACCACAAGAGTTCTGAGCAAAAGAAAGTCCAAAAATGGGGCTAAGGTCAAAATAAGTAAGTAGTCAATCGGCCGAGCTTAAGTCTGCGCTTCACTCCGTCATCGGCTGAGACAAAGTCGTACACTAGCCGGTCATGCTGATAGGCGGCTGCATAATGGTCACAAGACTCCACAAACGATACCCCCATAAGGGCTGGGGAAACAGGGGAGAGTGAGGTAAAAAGCAAGAGTTCCAGAAGCCTCGGCAATGCCGTCAGCTTCAGCCGTAAGGAAGCTGCCCCAGCCTCACACCACGAAACCCCTAATCGTAGCCCCGGTAGTTGTGGTGTTTGCTACCGGAGTAGCGGCTGGGCTAGGGATAAGCTGATATTTCTCAGGAAATGTTGTAGATGCGTTGTAAATGGTGAAGTTCTCGTGTGTTGCAATCCGACACAAATGTTGAGGTCACATATCGTATTGTTGGGCTGCCCACGTTTACCTGAGAATGCGGGGCTGTGCATGGAACGTGCAGGTCAGCACTCCCAAACAGATGCGATCTGTGCCACCAAGGTAAACTGTTTGACGGTGATACTCTGACTAACGTCAGCCCGCAGAAAATACTTGCAAAGTTTATAGATGCGCTCTTAGTAATATTTTAAAACATTATTATAATGTGCTGAAACAGTAACCAGGCAAAACTAACCTCGCCGTCCAGTAGCAAAAGCTCGTATAGGGTAGCTTATTTAATCTGGATCGGTGTCGGTACCTAGGCAGTGAAATAACAATCAAGTATCACCAAGTAAGGAATTGGCAATTGAATACGAGTAAAGTCTGATCAAATGTTAATAAAATTATAAAAAGAAGTGGTTGAAAAGAGCATAAAAGTATCGAGAATTAAAGATCGTAGTCTCTGCTGGGCTTGAGGATGGAGTAAGGAATCCAAAACTGTAGGTACAACAGGTCTGCAAAGGTCTCACAAGATACGCTGTAAAATAAATAGTCCGACAGCGCCTTAGATATCCCACGTAGCTCGCATAACACACGTGCCATCCCTAGCTAGTCTACCAAAGCCACCCAACACATGATGTCTAAATAGAAGCCACCTGTGAAATGACCATTTTTAATTGCTGCGATGTTTGTGGCAAAATAATGAGATCGTCTCTGCTAATAACCCTCAACACCTACCCCCTTAACGACTGTTGAAATTGAAGGCAAGCAGTAAATCACTCTATGCCCTAACCCTAGTTGTCACTCTAACCACCAAAGCAAAGGTGAACCATTTCTAACACCTTGCGCTTGACACTCATTTCCACAGCATTACTGCCGTACGTTGTCTGAAGCTCTTTCGTAACTGCTTTAAACAAGGTACTCTTGGGGTTTGACATATCCGGGTGTGCTTTGATCGTTTCATCCCAGTTGATTTCGTTCCATTTATTTTCAACGTACTGAGATTCCTTTTCAACAATCTGCCAGACGACATCCTTCACATTGGATGACAGTTGGCTGAGAGTCTTCGAGTTTAACAGAGCGGAGCGACTTTGAGATACGGCGCCGAGCACCATTTCGGCGTTTTTGAGGTGACGAGAAATTGAGATGTCTCGCTGAGCGGAGACCGAGATTCCCTGGTCAACCACATAACCAAGATCATTCCAGATGCCAAGAGCTGATTGTCTCCCAGGCATCAAATTGTCATAAAAGGTATGGGGATCTTGAATTGCATCCACAATTGCAGCCCCAGTTACGATGACAGTGCCTGGGGTGAGTTCAAAGTTCGATTCAAGATCATAATATGAAGGAGAGTCGCTGGCTTCGCCAAATTCAATGAAATTGATGAATTCGTCGAAGTTGCAGCTCTTGTCTGATCGAGAACCTCTGCAATCTGGTGCGAGGTATCCCTTGCCGAGACCCCAAGCAGTGACATCGAGGTCGTAAACGACATAGTAGTAAACACGGTCGTAGCCTTCTGTAATCGATGCTGCAAAAGACGGTGCCACAAGAGCGGATGTGATTAATGCGAGGAACAAATTCATCTTGAGACAAACAATTGTTCAATGCAAGAGCCTGATCGAATATTAGTCAAGGTTCCTGATATAAGTAGGGAAGTTGATACCTACGCTATCGGGATGACACCGAAAGATCTGGATGTCGAAGAGGAGGAGCGAAAATAAGTGAGGAAAACGAGAATGAAAAAATGAAAAAAGTTGGGAGATCTTGTTTGAGTAGGGTGTGGGTCAAATCCGAGGCGTTACTTGTTAAAGCCTATACTAAACAAATCGCCCTTTGAAGGAATCAGGGATTTACCATACAAGGATAGTAAGATGCAAGGATATGAATATTACTTGATTACAAGTTTTTTACTTCCCGAATCTCTGATCAATCATTCAAAATGAACGCCTTATCTATCGACCGATGGGGTATCTTGTGAGAATTAGGGGTACATTAGGCACAGTTGCTTACTGCATGAACATCGGTAGCGAAATATTCTAACCTATTGAGAGCTGTATGTGGTGCGGTCATTCGAGGGTGCCGGCAATTAAATAGTGCTGGCTTGGCAGAGCTGCCGTCCTTCCGCCCCATCACCGGCTTCGAATGTGATAACCATTCAGGAACCCTGGGCTTTTATCTTTTCTTCCGGCCGTCATGGGGTATTTTCGTATATTCCCCAATGAGGGGTTGCACATCTAAGCATAAAGGAATTGTGGGTTATAAGTAGGCTGGGAGGGCTTGGCGTAGTCTAATCCTCTTTCAATCAAATAACCGGCATGTTCCATCGAACTGCACCCAAGTTTCATGGGAAAGCGAGCGGTGAAATCCAAAGATATGTCTCCTTAAGGGTAGTGTGAGCTAGTGAGATACCGATTCAGGTAAGTCGTAAGGCGACAAGAACGCGCGTCCTTTTTCGAATGGATGACTGGTGGACTTTGGGTGGGAGACAGGGGTTTAGACGAGCTAGGAAAAGGGTATATACAAGCTTAAAATCCTTTGCTAATGTTGGGGGCCGAATGTCGTCTGACATACAAGGTTCAAGTGCTTATGCCCCAATCTTAACAGTGCCGATCACGGGAAAGGACGGCAAACAAGGTCTTGGCTATGACTTTGACTTCATGACTGAGAGGATGTTGTAGAAAACATATTAAACCTTCACCATGATATATACGGCAGTGAATGACACTCCAGTCTCGGCGATATTGGATTCCAAAACAAAGACGTCATGAATTGGTGGATTAAGTCAATTCTGGTGACGGTTTGCGCCCTTGATTTCCTCACAAATCAGGCGTATGCCTTCCCAAGTAGCCATGACCATTTACACGGTCAAAAAGCAGTCAACAAGACGCACCCCTTCGACGACTTCGGTGCAATTTCTTCGAAGCGTGCTGACAAAATTCCCCTGAGAATCCTGTCTCTGGGTGCTTCCATCATGAGCGGTACCGGTTCAAGTACTGGAAATGGGTACGTCGGTTTAACTCATATTTTAGCAGCTGATTTTGACGGTTTCCAGATTAAGAAAGCCTTTAAGAGACGCTCTGAGATATGACGGCTGGGAAGTGAACATGGTGGGAACCCGAGGCACTGGAACAATGCAAGATTGGGTTCGTAAACCCTCTCTAAGATTTCTGGAAAACAAATCACTAATATGTCCAGAATTATGAAGCTGTTCCTGGCTACGTCCTCACTCAGATACGTGAGAGATTGCAGCTGTCTCTTGGATACAAGGTTTGTTGCTTTCCGGTCGACTCATTTGCTGCTCGCCTATTAAGTCAATATCCCAAAATAGGCAAACATTGTCATAATTAACGCAGGTACCAACGACGGGAACAAGAATATAAACCCTACTACGGCTGGAGAGCGTATGAACGACATCCTCGATGATATCTGGGGAGCTGACGGCATGTCTAAAACTTGCGTTATGCTCTCAACCCTGCTTGACACCAACGACGCAAATGGCCAGGTCCTGCGTCTCACTATCAACACACAGTATCGAAAACTTGTGACTGAGCGAGCTGCTGAAGGAAAGTGCATTTACTTGGCAGACATGGATCCACTATCTCCAGATCCGGCGCACGGATGGATCAACACCTGGGATGACTACGATTCAAGTGAAACCATTCATGTTCACCCGAATGTGAGTCATTCGAATGACATCATAGCCTTGTGCAATACTGACAACCGTGTAGGATGAAGGACACAGGAAGATGGCTTATGTGTTCTATAAGGCCATTAACAAGGCTGTATCTGCTGAGAAAATCGTCGAGTCTGAAGAGTTCACAGCTGGCACTACCACATGTGATAAATTCGAGGGTAGCGGCGAAGACGCTGGAGGTTATACCCAGCGCGGCAGTGGCAATCACGACGGCATTTATTACCACGACAGCAAAGAGATGGGCGTGAGTACCGGTGTTGCAATGTGAAGAATCTTACTGACATAAGCCCTCTAGATGATCTGGACCGCGGATAGTGAATGGGATAGAGACCAGTGGCGATTCGCTCGCTTGTTCTCCCAAGACTACGATGATTTTGTCGCGTGGATTAAGGACGACAGTAGCAACAATCATTTTGCAGTTTGGTGAGTTTAGTCTGTTCTAATATGTTCACGTTGGCACTGAACCTTGGGGGTTGTCCAGCTAAACGAAGCAACCACATTACTCATTACTCAATTGAGCGCTAACACCTGTCAAGGGCCAACTCTGCTGATGGAGAAGGCTCGTTTTCACAGGTTGACGATATGAACCCAAACTACTACTGCGATCCAAGTGGTTTGTATTTTATTGACATGAACGCAGATGGGCTTGATGACTTTGTGTGTATCGCTGCCAACGGAGATGCCTATTTGTCTATTAATCAGGGAGACGGTGATCGTGCTTCCAAAAAGCCTCCAACTTTCAAGTCTCTTGGCAAAATCAAAAGCAACGAGGGGTCTAAAAGAGACCACATTGTGATGGCAGACATCGATGGTGATGGTCGAGGAGATTACGGAGTAGTCGACGACGACGGGAACGTGCAGTTTTGGCGAAATGGTTGGGTGAATGACACGCCCGATTACTGGCAGGCCTTGGGCTTGCGCCTCAGCGACAGAGGCCTGGGAAGTTACAAGGGTGTTCGATTTGAAGATATCAATGGAGATGTGAGTCCATGCTGACAGTTTTGAGAGCTTCCGGGGACTGACATGGTGCATAGGGTCGTGACGATGGTCTTTGGGTTGGCGAAGAAGGCGAAACATATACCTGGACCAACTCAAGAAGTTGTAAAAGAGGGTCAGAAGGTAACGGACTCAATGTCGCCTGGCGTCAGGGCTTCTACAGTGGCCAGTCGTCGGGTGCAACCCATAAAGGGATGGGCAGCTATGTCACAGACGACGAGTCCAATCTTCGCGACCGCATCCATTTTGCGCGCATCTATGGCGAAAAGGGTGTATTTGGCAATCTACCCCTACAAGATTACATATTCCTGGAGCATGAAGAGCTTTCAAGTGGAAAGCATCGCTTCAATATGCGCGTATGGAAGAACACCGGCGGAGGCGGCAGTAAAATCGTGGCTGATGGCAACAAATACTGCAATATGGTGGGCCACGAGGACGGCAGGGTCGATTATGTGTGGACCCAGTCGACCGGAGCCATGCAGATATATATAAACCGCGGCAAGGGTACAATCAGCGATAGTGATGCGGATGGTTACTGGGACTACAGCACCGGTACGATTTGGACGCCTCCAAGCAATATGGACCGTCGGGATCTGCATCTGCAAGACTGGGACGGGGATGGAAGCTGCGATATCATTTACGTCAACCCCGACACCAACGCAGTGGAGGTTTTCATTAACAAGTACCCGGAGACTGGGAAATGGGAATGGACTCACATCAGCAACCCTGCTCCAGGTCTCACCTGCAAGTATAAGAGAGGCCTCGGTATTTTCGACTGTAAGTCTTACCCCTTGAGCGCATGGAGAATGAAGTAGCTTGTCGTGTGTGGTTCTGTGGTCGAGAGAGAAAGACGCCCATGACACTTAGTAGCTACCACTACTTGAACGGCTCGGGTGGAGGATCACATAGACACTTGGCTGACTCTACAGTATCCGTCCGCTTCGCCGACATCACTGGAAATAGTCGTGCGGATTACCTCTGCATAGCTCCTGATGGCACGGTGAATGGGTATCTTCAACAAGATGACGGCAGTTTCGATAACGCTGGCCAGATTAAGGTCTCGGTTGAAAAGGACCGTGCTAATCTTCGCTGGGCCGACGTTGATGGGGACGGACTTGATGATATGCTGTGGATTGAGAAGTTTTCGGGAGATACATGGGTTTGGTATGACTGTTGTGATTTCCCCTCTGCGACTCAAAGCTAACAAAGATAATCAAGGTATAATGGAGGCCGCGGAGACCCATCTACTGGTGGTGGCTCCTCGTTCTACTGGAGAGTGCAGGATGACAAGGCGTACCATGGCCTCGTTGCGGGCACTTGCATTTACTACACAGATCTCGATGGTAACGGTCACGCCGACGAGCATTACGTTTTAGAGACCTTCACCAACAAGGCCAAGACGTCGCTCAATCCATCGTGCGGCCTCATGGATCGCGAAGGCGACGATGATGGGGGTGTTGTGAACCCTGCGCTGCCTGTCCAGCCAAGCAACGGATCCGACGATGATTCAGACGACGGCAGCTCGGATGATGACGATGACGACTCGAGCGGTGACCACACTGACTATATCCCGGATCCTTCAGACGATAACCCTCTTCCGTCTTGTACCGATAGCGCGTCATACACCACCTTTGATGAAATCGAAGCGCATGCCGGCTCGATTGACATGTGGTGTGGCCCACAGTATTCCATCACCATCTTGCTTCAACTTCTGAAAGACACATTGGACCGCTACGACGAGATCATGGCGGACGGTTATGACCACTATTTTAACGTCTACTCTGAGTATGTTGTCGGTAACGCGTACTCCGTACTCCAAAACTACATGCTGGATCATGGCGACGAATTCTTCGACTGCAAGATTACGGAAGAGTACACCTGCTGCAACACATGTAAATTTGAGGACATCTCATGCCAGTGGTGTGCAGAAGAGTGCGACATCGACAGCCCTTACGACGACGGCCACGGCTGGGGAAACTTTTCGGAGCCATGCCCACCCGACTACTCTGAACGAGGAATGAATGACAATGACGAAAAGACCATCTTCTGGACGCTGCGTGACGACACAAAAGATGACTTTTGGACAGACGTGACGGCCGAGGTCGGCGCCCCGGAGAACAGGCTCCCCATCACGGCTCGTCAGCAGATTGGCACGCTGTCCTCCTCCTGCGCCAGGGAAGCCGTCTTTAACGGCGAGGACAAGATGTCCAAGTCGTGTTACTACACCAAATTCTGGTACAACGCACCTACGGTCGATGGCTTTGTCGAAGATGACGTGGTCAATCCCAAGGAAACCGTCGGTCAGGCGTTGGCAAACACCCAGCCGCTGATCGATCAGCTTTCGGCCTCGCTATTTGAGATCATGGCCTTTACCTGGGAGGCGGACCCAGAGGATATCGTCGACTCCGTGGCCATGTCTATTTTCCTCATTCGAGACTCTGTCGACCTTATGGAGGAAGTCGTGGAGATGGCCAAGGAACTCGAGGAAGCGGATAAGAAGTCGCTGATTCTCAACCTTCTGTCGGCCCTCTTTTTTGTCATCCCGGCCTTGGGATCCACACTTGCGTCTCTTGGTCTCACCACACTTGGGCGCGCCTTTGTATGGATCGGAGAGGGTGCGAATATTGGAATGGGCATCTACGACATGGTGGGGAATCCTAATGCAATTCCCCTCGACATCTTCGGCATCATCTTGAGCGTCAAGGGAATTCGCGACGTTGGCAATGCCCGGAAGGCCGCTACAGCTCGCCGGGGCATGTCAGATGTCGATATTTCTGCAATCAGCACAAAGGTCGCCAAGAATCTGGATCAGATCTCCATGGTCAGTTATAGGCCTGCCCGAGCACCCATCTGCCTTCGTTACGCTTAGCCGTAACGGCGGTTGCTGCTACTCTTCGATGTATATACTTTTAAGCCATGTATCTTTTCCTGGTATCTCTTTCATTGTAGTTTGTTTAGACCCAACATTTACAGGTAATTGTTTGGGACAATGCATTACACAACTTGAACCCCAAATTTCTTGTGGCCGGGAAACATGTGTCCATGTTCAAGAGCAAGCTGAACAGCTCTTATTAATGCAGCTTTTGTGGAATTGCACAATATCAAGCCGAGGGTTACCCGCGGGGTAAATAAGGTTTAGCTGTGGGATGAATAAGTCAGTGAGCAGGCAACAGCAGTGGAGCCACAAAATCGTCTCATTTAGTGTCCACGTTATAACCATCGCCGTTCATCACCGTTCATCACCGCACCGCAGCTGTACTCTCCCCTCTTTCTGTCAAAAGCTTACACCAAAAATGGGCGGTTGGGACGTGTTTTGTGCCATTTGTGGCGGCCCTTTGGGCGAATTACACTGGGGTCAGGGTAAAGATGCTGAGTACGGATACGAGCCGGATGTCCTGGAGAGTCCCGAGGACCCAGAGCTGGCTTGGGTGAAAGATATTCGACTTATTGGGGAGAACCCGGAAACTGAAGCGCCATGCAAGTACGCATTTAGTCATCAGGATTCGGCTCAAGAGCAGACCCACTGACACGATGGCCAGAGTTTAGATTTCGGGCCCAGCAACCCGTTGGGAATACGGCGTCGTGGACTACGAGCCAGGAGACCACCCAGACCCTGCTCTGCCTGGGAGGGGCCAAATCAACGTGTGGGTTGCCTCTCATTTTGAGATACGCAAGATTCTCACATTCACAGGTACCTAAGGAAATGGAACTCTCACATTCCCAGGTCCCGGGGAGAGCCGGATGATCCCTGGGCTGCTCCTTTCCATACTTGCTGCCGCGAAATTCTCTGTCGATACTTGTCCATTCCAGTCTCTCATCTCGACAAGGAGACCTTTTTCGAGACTCTACACAGCCTGGCCACGGAGCATGATGGTAGTAGATGCCTCGATATTGACTATGGTGACGTCACCGAGCGAATGGACCAATACTGGGACACGCAAAGGGAGACGGAGCATTACGTGTTCAACCCAGTAGAGGTGAAGGGATTGAAATCCTACTTAGCGAATCTGCCCAAGCGAAGCGTTTCTATTGACGGACAAGTCATGACGCATAACACGAAGGGAGATCCCTTCGCAACACTTCCCCCTGATATTCTGATGATCATAATAGCGAATCTCAAGAAAATGGCAACGGTCTTCAAGCTTCGGCGCGCATCACCGGCCTTTGCCAATCTTGAGTTCAGCAACACTTTTTGGAGGAATCGTCTACAGCGCGACATGCTGTGGTTGTGGGACCTGCCATCTCCCATGACCTCACAACAGCGAAACGAGACAGATTGGCAGCTTGTCTATCGCAAGCTTTACTGGGGTAGTAAACCCCTTTCCAAAAAGGAAAACAAGATATACGGTCTGTGTAACAGACGACGAATCTGGGAACAATTGTGCCCAATCTTTGCCGAGGCGTATCTGGAATATGAGGCTCGTCTTGAGGAATTGGGCGCCGTCACTCCCATTGTGCTCAAGGGAGCATTCACACCCAAGTCGAAGCAGCTAGTCGAATCCGACCCTGCAGATACTCGGCATACGACCAGAACTCTCATAGATCGCTTCTCGGACCTTTCCAGTGCGTCACCTTTACTTTTAGTAGACTGGGCACGAAACGGAGAATTAGCCGACATTCGCATCAGTAAGCAAAATGACGCTGCTGAACGTGAAAAGCTAAACATCAGTCTGGCGAAGACAGACAAGGTCAGCATCCCACAGTCTGATTGGCTGACGGGATTCAAAATTACTAGTCGTATCTCGGATGAAGGAGATGCATGCGAAAGACGGCAGCTCGTTGGAGTCGAAGTACTATTTGCGAGGCAGCTCCCGGTCCGGTTGGGCTCAAATGATGGTGACCAGCGACTGATCTACGTCACCAAAGATCGCTTTGTCGTAGCTTTGGATATCCACCGTTCTTCCACTGGATTTATGAACAGAATCGATCTGATCGAACAGCCACTGGTGCATGCGTATGGCTGCCTGCGCGTTGTCGACACGCTCAGGGAGAATTACAACATGCGTGCAATGGCTCATCTTTGGCGCCGAGAACTTCCTCAGCCAACGATCCGCCTGTCTAAGGGAACTTTTATTCCCTGGGGTTCTTGTACAGAAGAACAGTTGCACCCATTGGAGGTCTTAATGTTTGGAAAATCGGATGAGGGACTGGCCGACATTAAGAGCGTCTCAGTCGATATCCAGCTGGGTGGGTTCGAAATCAGCTACGGTGATCATGCCAGCCGGACCCTTGGTCCTCGACTTTACGCCATGAAAACTCTTGAAATCGACGGCCGTGGAGGAGAACGTATTATACATATTTCGCCACACGCCAAGAGTGACAAAGGGGTGATCTTCCTGCAACTCGTCACGAACCGAGGGCGTGTTCTCTTGGTAGGAGAGTCTGACGTGTGGAGGAAAAGTACGATCTCTTCAGACGACCATGGAACCCGCTTGATGCCGTGCGGTATATACGGGTACTGGAGAGGTAGCGAGTTGACAAAATACCTGGGGGGTATCGGTGTCGTTGGATCGACTACTGTGGGCTTCAATGGCATAAACAGTGGGCCGCCTTGCGCACGAGATGGCAACCAATTTCCGTGGGAACCCTCGATGCTACCATCGGAACTAGAGGAGACTGGGACTATTTGGGGCGGAGGGGTCACAGATGATTCTGAGAAGTGGACCTTAAACTCAGAGAATGTTGGAAACGGGTCGCCGACGGTGTGCACCGTGAGCTGGCTGGACTGCAGCCGCCCGCTCTACGAGGTGATGGTGACCTTGGTACATAGCACTCCTAGCACACCATGACAGGCCCCTATATCCGCCATCACATTGAGATACACCGACGGGAAGGAGGCGACGGTTGGCCCAAACAAGTTTCCCCTAGAGCCAACATGCGGGTGGTGCACATCGGAATCAAGCATCGAGGAAGAAGTACGGACAGTTCCTCATTATCGCCACCAGACCTGGCAGGTCGGGGACAAGAGGCTCACCAGTCTGCGGATCTGGCGCCCTCAGGTCACGAGCATGGCTGCCATTCAGCTAGTTGCTGAGGGACAATCAGAGAGTCCCATCTGGGGTCATTGGGGATACGATGTGGCGGATTCAGAGGTCTCAGAGTTACGTTTTGCGGGTGAAGGGGGCGGTGATGCAATTGGGCTGAAGTTCTTCTTCCACAGTAATGGGAGGAGTGGGCAAGGCGATAACATCATTGCTGGGATCCAAGCATTGAAAGCTACATCGTAGCGCCGCTAAAAAATAATGTACTTATGATAGCGGTATCATTCTGATAAAACAGCAATGAAAGGTGTTCAAGGCAGGATCTAATCATCCCAACATGCAAACAGCATACCATATCGATACGTAAAGCAACCCCCACTTCCTATCATAGACTCTAGCGAATGATCTAGGTAGGTACAACACGAAGAAACAGACACTGCCCACATAATATCCACGGAAGATGGCAAATATCCGACTAAGGGCTTCCCGTGTGTTCGGTTCCCCTCAATTGCAAAATCTCCTTTCTTAGCGTTTCGTTATCGTCCTTCAGTTCATCTATCTTAAGTTGCAAATCTTCAGTCTGCTCTTGAGAACCAAGACTGAGTTCCTCGACGATCTTCATGATTCGCCAGAGACGCATGACAACGATCAAAGAGGCAATCTCCTCGATTATACCGACCAAGACAACATCGATGATGAAGCCCGCAACAACGATAAACGCATCAAAGCAATGAAACCATGATTTAAAATAACTGTACTTATTAGCATCAACAAATCTTTCAAACTGTGACACAAGGAATGACGTACCTCCATCCAAATGCCCAGACGGAAGCAATTAGCTCAACCATGAAGAGACACGAGAAGACCAAGCTCATGGAACCCAGAATATTCAAAGCAAGGTCCCAGTCAGGACCACTCCTTCCCTGCTCGCATTTGAAAAGTTTTAGAATAAAGTCTGGTCGAATCAGCTACCTCGTCACAATATTGGTAGAATACAACTCACCAGCAATCATGCTCAAGACATCAAGAGACACCAGGGTGAGAATAGAGTAGTGCCCATATTTTGAGGCGAGAAGCCCCGCAATATGTTGTCTGGTATTCTGGAAAGTCCACTGATCACGCCTCGGTGAGTGTAGGTGCCACTGCTGCAGATTTAAGGACGGGAATCTGGGCTTTCTGCGATGCCTCAAAAGTGGTTGCTCCTCATCGCTGGGCCGGCCATGTCCCACAACGGTTGAGGACATTCTATAAGTCAATAGTGGTTTAAATACTTGTGGATAACGCAGATTTCAGCTACGACTATGACACGATCGGAAATGGGGAACATTCAACAGATGTGATGATCAGGAGGTGGAGAAGCCATGCGAGGCCTAACGCCTGTAAAATCAGCTGATGTATTCTGTTACGTACTTACCAGTGAAAGAATTTGCATGTAGGCAGTAATGTTCACCTAATAGAGTTAGCTGACGGATTGAGGCTATGGGGCAGAGATAAGAAGCATTGACCTTGTTATGACTCAGCAGCAAGTGACAACTTTCACTTCACTCATCTATCTAATCGGATAGGAATATCGTAAGTAAGCTGAAATGAAGAGTTAATTGGGGGTATGTTTGAGTAAATCTTGGATTGAGATCGGATTTACATAATTCTTTGATATGCCAGTCTTCTATCCTTGGTCAGAAGGGCGAGGCTCACTCAAAACCCCCGCTCGAAGAAAGAGGGGTTACACTAGATCGATCATCAAATTCTGGATCCAAACTTAATTGATCCCCAACTGCTTGATTGAATACGATGGCGACGGATCCATGAGCAAGATTATAGCAAGGAAGAGGATCCGCCCTAACTCGCAGCACTTGGCTTTCAGCTAGCGTTGACAGAAGCCAGCTATCTGAAGTAATAAGTCCGGAGCAAATACACTTGATTGGTTCAATCCGGAGTTTGAGAAGTGGCTTCTTCCGGCTCTACGCAGTCCGATTGGCTGGCTTCGGAGGTGTCAGCAGCCTTCTCAAGCTTTCCCTGGAACTCTGGAATAATTCCACGAACTTGAACTTGCATCACCACCCACATACGAATTGATAATTGATAAGGTTGATTCCCCGCCAAAAGATAGCAAAAGATAGCTACGTGTTGACTCAATCTGGAAATGAGCGCCGAGACTGTATCAACAGCCCCAGTTGCTGCCTTTTCGCGGTACGCGGTAAGTCTGCCAAGTAGCACACTTTGCTTTCGACGACAGAGATGGGGTAATCAGCTGACTGTTGATGTAGTGTGATCATTGCAAAGAAAAGAAAATCAAGTATGATGTGAATCACCTTCCGACGTGACGTATCTTTACTGATTTCAGGTCTGGAATAGATGTTCCCGCGAGCTGCCAAAGTGTGGTGCATGCCAGCCATGGCCTGGAGAATGCGTGTACTCAAGAAAATCGTCCAAGCTCAAAGCTACTGTTCAGTCAACATTGTAAGTAATCGGAATGCCTCCAAAATACTTGCGATGAATTGCTAAGTATGGTGCTGGCAGGAGCGAAAAACATACCTCTACTACTCACACTGCAACGACTACTACTGGGCGAGAGGAAATGCAGGAGCGTATTCGTCGCATTGAGCATGTTGTTGAAAGATTGACCACGTCTGTAAACAACGCAAGAAGCGATTGTGTTCTGGATCCCGCCTTAAACTCCGTTCAGGGTGGTTCGGATCCTGTGTCAAGTGGTCGGACATCCGCTTCTGATCAACAAAAGCCCCAGCTTATTATTGAAAGTTCACACTCATTCTCTTCGCTAGAAATGGCTTCACGGGACTTGGAGACTCTCAGTGCTGAGATTCTTCATCTGTCTGATGAGCCAAACGCATCCACGGGGCTCAAGGATATTTACAGGGAACTGACGACTGTTGACCTCGCGGAGCCGCCAAAAATACCCGACAGCGGAACAAAAGGACCAACAGGATTTTATATCCCGACCAGGGCCGTAGGATACGGCTTGATAAGTAGTAAGTTTGTCCATAATTCGATCAGCACTAGACTGGCATCAGTCGTGTTTGCATGTTATTGACAGACGCAAGACTTCCTGCAAGTTGCTGAATTGGCAAAGTTCATGACCATTACCCCCTCTGATACAATTATGAGTCAGCTACTATTCGAACCTGAATCAGTACGACCGCGCTCATGGGTGGTCTACGTCAACTTCATACTTCTCTCACTGGCGGTAAACAACCCATCTCTGGCTCATCTTGCTACATCATTCAGGAATAATACTCGAGTTGCTCTAAATGATGCAAGCATCTATTTGGAACCGAATGAAGTCAATATACAAACACTGCTCATGCTTTCTTGTCACGGAGAGGACTACGCTTCGCCGAATCTGTCGTGGATGCTGATTGGCCACGCGTGTCGACAAGCTCAAGCTCTGGGATTACATGTCCCTGGCAATCAAGCATCAGAGAAGCGGCAACGCCAGCTTTGTTTGTTCTGGTCACTATTCAGTGTTGAAAAATCGTGTTCACTAGCGTTTGGACGCCCGACGTTGCTGCCAACCTCTCTTTATCGGAATGTGCCACTGCCAGAGTTCCAATATCTTCAAGCCTATCAACCGCATCTCCACCAGCCTCCTCAGAATTTTGTTTCAGTATTTGGTGCACATTTCTTCGAACAAACCACGGAGCTGGCAAAAGTCACCGGAGAAGTGCTTGACTCTCTTGCGCTTAGCGACTATATGTCGACGTTGCAAGAGCTGAAATCCAAATTGGACGCCTGGGATGCAAAATGCACCGCGGTATGACTTATTCGGAAACCCAAATTTCTTCAATATTCTAATATGTGACCAGGTATTAACGACGGCCCGTGACTCGGAAATTGCATTCATCACTCCCGCACAGGTACACGAGATGTCACTCGGTATCAGGGCAATGAGGTTCCAATATCTGCATATCCTTATTTTACTGCTACAAAAAGAGGAGCAGTATTTTGGTCTTTGCATCGATTACGCACGAGAGGCCGTATCTCTACTTCCCAGTATGGTTTCTAATTGGAATCAAGTGTACAACGGCGTCTTGTGGTAAGCACTTCACTCAGAACAGGCGACCAGTTGACCAACATAACATTTGCATAGGCACCTGCTTTACTACCCATTCACGCCATTCTTCACCATATTTAGGCATATAATTCGCCATCGCTCTGCGACAAGTATGACTGAAGATCTGAACCTTCTAGACACAACTGTCTCATACTTCAAAACAATGAAGGGGTATATGGGGTCTCTAAATAGTGTCGCATCAAATCTGGAGAGAACGACAGAGTTATTTGCTAGGATGGCTAAATTTGTCGTGGAAGAAAGCTCGAAGGCAGCTCAGACGACAATCGACAAAGGAACAGCCACAATCTTGTCAAGCGATGACCACATGTTTGATACTTCCTTTGAATCTTACTCGGAGTCCTTCGCAAGTTACATTCAGACACAGGATCTCAGTAATTTTCTGATTCAAGATGTCGATGTAGAAGGAATGTTGAGCTGTCTTTCTGACGAGAATTCGTTTCCTGATTCTCGTGGCCAGAAGCGACGCCATGAAAGTGTCTTCGACTGGTTTTCATGGGATGCGCATCATTGTGAGCATGAAATAAACTTTTAACGTTGATAAAATGCGCAAGCAATTACTCTGTTTCTTATCACGCGGGAAGGAAACTACAATACGCCCTGGTATATGGGCACTGGAGCGTCCAAAGAGATATCACGGTACGCATCGAACACTTTGAGATAATAGTTCCACTTTATTAGCCACATTTATCATTTTGGGTTCGTTTCGATATTTTGATGTGGTAGGAGAACAACGTGGGATCAAATTAATTTTGACAAACTAATTCTGTTCAAAGTTGTGTCCCACTGACCAGAGAGGCTCATTAGCACTTGCGAAAATTGTGCGGGAAGAGATGTATAATTGATACTTGGACTATTTGATATTCGTGTTTTATGTAGTGTATATTCAGCATACAATTAAAAGAACTGAGAAGAATTGAGTACTATCTAATGGGTGCGGCTATGCTATTCATAGTTTAATCTTCCGCGGAAGAAAATAAATGAAACATTTCAGCTCCCAATGCTTTCACCTTGAGAAATTACCTTTTTATCTGATTAATACTGGGGCCGTCGGATTTTGAACATGTTTCTTCTTACCATATGGTAGTATAAACCCCTTTGATCCAACAGGCTCGAATGGTTACCCATCTCTGCCACGATGCCTTCGTTAATGACATATATCACATCAGAATGTTGAATTGTTGATAAGCGCTATTCCATTGGTCAGCAACCTTTATTGAGACTTTAAAAAAGTCTTACATGAGCGATCGTTATCACGGATCTTCCTATGCCAGTCTCCTTTAGGACTTCTTGCACAAGGTGTTCACTTTCGGAGTCCAATGCACTGGTAGCTTCGTCAA